>VUYV01000027.1:2516695-2613495 GCA_008711295.1 Anarhynchus alexandrinus
TCTTGCCAGGCACAGAGGTGAGACTGACTGGCCTGTAGTTCCCCGGGTCTTCCTTATTTCCCTTTTTGAAAATGGGGGTTATGTTTCCCCTTTTCCAGTCATCAGGAACCTCGCCAGACTGCCACGACTTCTCAAATATGATGGCTAGTGGCTTAGCGACTTAGGGATGGAGGCTGCCAGGGGGGAGTCCCTGGGGGATAGAGCACAGGTGATGGCGAATCTCCTGGGAGCCCCAGGCAGAGCCTCTGCCGCAGCGTGGGGTCTCACTGGGGCTGTCTCTCTGCCCCCACAGACACTTTCCCCATCGCCTGCTGCTTCACATACCAGCACCAACGTGTCCCACGCAGACTCATCACCTCCGCCTACACCACCAGCAGCATATGCACCCAGCCAGCAGTGATGTGAGTACCCAACACTGCCAAGCGTTGGGGTGGGACAGCCAGAGCAGCAACCCAAGTGTGTCTGAGGGTGGCCAGGAGGGGGAAGGGGGCAAGCCCAGGGACATGTGGGGCGCTGCCAGTGGGAACCAGCACAGGCACCCCATTGCCCCAGCCGAACACCCCAACATTCATTTTCTCCCGGCAGCCTGGTCACCAAGAAGGGGAGGATGATATGCACAGACCCTCAGGAGCCCTGGGTGCAGGCGCATCTGAAGCACTTCCAGATGCAGGAGCAGTGACCCTTCTCCGCTGCCACCCCAGAGCAGCAGGCTCAGCCCCCCGGCACCAGACGCGCAACAGAGTGCTTGAGCTGCATCCTTCTTCAACTGGAAAATTTATTCTAATTGGCATACCTTTGTTAAATGAAATTTTGTTTGCTAAGACAGTGAAAATACAAAAACGATTTAAAAGATACCAACATGCCTGTTAATAAGAAGTCAAGAGTTTTGGTGTCTAAATAAAGTCTTTGGATTATCAAACCCTTTGAGTGTCTCTGAAGTCCCTGCTGAATCCCTGACATGAGAGAAGGGAACTACGGGCCCCCCTTGCCCTCCCCACTCCCGAGTTTCACTGCTTGCCCCTGGGCAGGGCAGCCTTGGCCGCATGGGAGCCACCACAGTGCTTCTCCATCCCCAGCCTAGGCTCAGCTCCCACCTCCCAGCATGACCCAAATGTCCCCGTGGGGTGACAACAGCATCTTGCCTGAGGGTTGCCTGTTTCTCAGGGCCCTTCTCACACAGCATGTGGGGAATGAGGTCACAAACCCCTGGGCCACGCAGCCCCCCTGGGCATCCTCCACCAGCTCAGTGATGCGTTTGCCCCAACACTGGAGGATCAGGATGATCTTCAACCGCATTGACGTCCCCACGCCTAGCCATCTGCTTCACTACAGCCCCCTGCCGTGATGGAGCTGAGGTCCTGGTGCTGCAGGGTGCCACAGCACCCCCGACCACTGTCCCACAGTTCTGCCGGAAGAGCAGGCAGGATGCTCCAGCATGCCTCCCCCCTAAAAATGGAGCATCAGGTCCCCAAAGAGGAAGGTGAGCACAGAGCATCCCCCCAGGCACCTGCCAGAGGGGATTTTGGCCAGTGCGAGCAAAGGCCCCTGCACCATGGGAAGGTGCTCTGGCCTCTCCCCCATCCCACTCCCAGCGTTACCCCTACTGGCACACCAGTGAGGTGCCGGGGGTGACGGTGCTGCCATCCCCTGGCAGTGTGCGGGCTGTGCCAGCAGGCTGACTGCGACCCAAGGTCATTGGGCAGTTGTGCCGGCACGACAGGCTCTGCATCCACAAGAACTCCTTGTTGAGTCCCCAGGGCTCAACAACTCCTGGTCCCCAGCGCTGCACCGCCGACAGCCTCCCGCACATGCCTTCTTTTCCCCTCTTCCAGCACCACGCCAGCGGGCTGAGCCTGAGAGGGGCTGATGAAGACGGCTTCTACGGATTCCTCCTCCCCAACATCCAACAGGAGCTGAAGCGGGCAGCACGGAAGGTGAGGCCAGGAGGAACATGTCCCCACCGTGGTCCCCATGCCCTGTGTCTGATGCTGCACAGGCCAGCAAGCCCCCGGAATGCTCTGGCAGCCGGCTGCAAGTAACCCACCAGATCCTCATTTATCCAAAAAGGCCCATTTTTGAAGAAATTGGGGATTTTGAAATGAGGGAGTTAGTCTGGAAGAGTATGGGGTTTTTTTGTTTTATCATAGATAAACTTTTCCTGAGTTATATTCTGGCTAGGAGGACAATTAGGATTAGGGTTTGGAAAATGAGGACTTTGTCCAGAGTTAGGTACGTCAGTTTATTACTGATCAAATTGGGCTTTGAAAGATGAAATGCAGTGGGACGAAGATGTAGAAGTACTCTGGGAGAGGTATGTCTCCCATTGACCTGGATATTTTCCAAGTTAAGATTTGGGCTACATTTTGGAGAATGAGAGGTCAAAGTAAGGTATAGGATAATGAGCCATAGAGGAAATGTGAAAGAACTGGATGGGAACAGCCAGCAGCTCTCATAAAACTTTGATACAGATTTGATTCACCCAAGTGCTGCTCTTGGCACAGCTACAGTGAGGACCAGGATTTGTAAAATGAAAGGTTGAAAGGTCAGCCCGCCGCCTGTAAAACTGCTTTTACATACCTGGGATGAGGGTTGTGGTTGGGAAGGGGTGATGGGTTTGGTGCAAATTTTACCAACTCTCAAGTATTAAGAAAAGAAGTCGTTACAGAGATGACGGAGGGTCACAAAAACAAGCTTTTATATTTCACCTTGTCAGTCTTACATGGATGGAACAAAAAATACGCAATGGTGCTGTTCTTTGCTAAAAATTAGTTTGGCTAGGAGTGTGGCATTGGAAAAGTCCTAAAATTTGTAGGGCCCGTGTTACTACACAGAGATATCTGTAATCTCCCAGAGGGAAGGGAAAGGAAAGGCACCCTGGGAAATATCCAACACATCACTTTCCTGCTGGAGCAGACTTTCAGCTAAGGCTAAAAGGTTCACAGACATCACTTCAGTACACCCTCAGTAGGCTCCTGGGGAGGCCAAGTGAGGGCATATTTGGATAAAGTCAGCAGCACCCTTGCAAACCCGTCACACTTCTCCGCTCAGCCTGCAGACCCTATTGCTAGGGTAGGAGGTGGAGATGAGAAAGGCTGCAATGGCTCTCATTGCCAGAGCTCTGCAACAGTGTATTTGAAATGCTGGGCAGCTTCTACCACTCACAGAAAAATTTAACCGTTATGTAGAATATGTGAAGGCATAAATTTAATGGTGAACTGGTTTTGGTACAACTGAAGCCAGAAGCAGCTGGTCCTGCTCTTACACTGACTCTTAAAGCAAAAGATGTCCTGACACTGTAGTCAGAATAATGTAATTTAAGTCACATTCAAGCCTCTGAACATAAGTTTAAAGTACTCTTCTCTTTTATTCTACCAGGAATCCAGCACTGTTCCATAAGTGTCATTACACTTTCTTCTGTTTTTCTTTTAACTAAGACTTTCTCTGATCTTTTTACTGCTTTGCAATGTCATCCTCATTCCAAAGTTCTCTAATTTTGTTTTTCAAGTGAGCAGAGGGCAGAAGACAGATTTCTGAATGTGGTCTACATCATGTTTTGTTAATGTTTCTCTTTTAATAAGGATAATAAAGAATGAATACACAAAAAGCAATGGTCCATCAACTCAGCTACAGCCCTCTGGAACAATGCAAACAATAGAGTCCACAATAGCTTATTACTTCCACTGCTTATATCGGTTTTGGCACAGTCCTGGGGATTCAGCTGAACTGCTTTTCAACTGTGCTAAGGAAAAATGAAGTGAGAATTTGACCCAAAGTGCACAGGAAAGGGAAATGGTGGAGTTGATTTCCCATTACGTCCCACTGCATGTTTCTTATTTACACTAAGGTGCACTCTATGAGTTTGGCCTCATCAACACCAATGTAAATCACAGAAGTCCATAGAATTATTTTGACTTTTTACTTGCAGGAGTGAAGCACTTGGGCCAGGACGTACAGAGCAATACCAAACAGTGGTCACTTGACACAGACATAAGGGTACTGGAGACCCAACAAGCCAGCATAAGAAAATTAATGGTGCTGCATCCCTTACCTATTTCTCAAAATGTTCCCAGTGTAGCTCAAAAACTCAAGCAAAGACATGAATAAAGCTATGCATAACTACACTCAATACAAGAAAAACAGTGGGAACCTGTAAGAGTAGCACGGAGGTTGAATTTTTTCACAGAGAGCCTGAAAACTCAATCAATACTTCAAATGACAGACAAGACGAAACTATCTGTTCCAGAATGACTCAACAATACATACATCCTCTGTAACAATGAGACTAAAAGAAGCTTTAAATCCTAAAATTCATGTGAAGAGCTCTGCAAGATTTGGGTAAGGCTGATAGTCTTCTTTTCCCATCATCGTTTCGCTATACTTCAATGTATACTTCAATGCTCACTTCAATTGCTCTTCACCGCAACATATACTGCAATACTTTTACCCACTTCTGCAATTTAGTCTTATAGCAACAACTTCTGGGTTCATGTGACTGAGAATCTCTGCATTGACTCAGAAACTGCACAAAAGAAAAAACAAGACTTATATTGCTTACAAGGCAAAAATGAGAGTCCAGTAAAAATCCTCCCTGGGGCACTGTTCTCAGAAATCTCATTATAGTTTAGGCGATCTATTTGTTTTCATAGGACTGATTTATAATGCATGAAGGTTTGATGTTGACAGTACTACAGATCTATGCTTTAATTTGCTGAAGGTCACACATGAGATCTGAGGTGAATTTATGAAGCAAACTTTTGCCTCCACCACCAGCTAGGCTCAGGAAAGTAACCCCACCACTACCTTGCTAAACAAACTCAACTCAGAAATTCCCAACTATGCCAAAGACCTCGTACTACACAAGCTCTGCAGTGTGCAGAAGAGGATTCATCAAGAAGACAAGAGCAGAAACAGCTTTCTTCACCACCTTCCCCAAAGAAACACCCACACGGAGTGTGTTCTGCATCTCCAGCACTTCTTTCATAGCAGCATTCAATTTTAGCAGGTTTTTTTTTTAAAAACAGGGAGGACATATACCAACCCTGGATTAAATATTGGGCATTTTAACTGCATCATGTTTTTTTTTTTCTTAATACAGTTTGACTTAATCACCTCCAGGGATTTCCCATTGCCTCCTACACTTCACGGCTGCCCACTCGAGGAGGCACCACTGTGAAGGGTGGTTGGCGCCATGCAGGACATGGCACACGTGCCCAGGAGCTGCACTCTCAGCACACACCACCAGCCTTGGGGACATTCTTGTAGGTGGCCCTGTGGATAACGACCTGATCTACTCGTTACTACCCTTACCACAGTGCTCCTTCTCCCCACACCACCAAACCCCTCGTGCTGTCCTGGATAGAAGTGTCCTCCACTGTCACCTCCAAGGGAGGAGAGAGTCCTTCTTCCCCTCGTTAGGGAGTACTGGGGGACTGGTCTCCATTCTTGCCTTCCACCCTTCCTGAGCTGCCTTTTCTTTTTGTGTATACTCTCGATGACCCTGCAAATACCTACAAACTTTGTTGGATCGAAGGGGTGGTGTTGAGACCCATGGTGCCCCCTCTTCCTCGCACACCTGATAGCAACACCTCGCTCAGGGGCACACAGGTTGCAGGCTATGATTCGCTGTAGTTACTACAGGCTGAAAAAAAAAACAAAACCAAAACACAAAACCCCAAAATAACTGGCCACATTTAGCATACTTCCACATTTTGTGAAGCAAACACTCAGGAGAACGACACCAAGCCGCTTGAAGAGAAACAGCCCAAACCTAACTCTTCTCACGCTACCCAAACCCCAAACTAGACACTAGATTTTCGACCTAAACTGGATTTTCAGCCCGTTTCCCGACACAAGCACCCCCTTCCCTCGCCAGGGAGGGCGCGGTGGCCGCCCCTCAGCGTCCGCCCGCCCCGGGGCCTGAGGGCGGGAAGCCGCACGGCATCTCGGGACTTGTAGTTCCCCGTCCACCGCGACATGGCGGCGCCGCGGGCTCTTGCGGTTCTCGGTGCCGCTTTCCTCCTTGCCGCTGGCGTCCAGGCCAGCAAGTACTCCCGGGAGGCCAACGAAGGGTTGTCGGCCGGCGGCGCCAAGCGGCGGGAGGCCGGGGAGTTCCGGGTGGTGAGGCTGAACCAGGTCTGGGAGAAGGCGCAGCGGGTGAGTGAGGCGGCGCGGGAGGAGCGGGCACGATGGCGGCGCTATGAGGGGGTGCTCTGGCAGACCTGTGAGGGGGGACGCAGGGTCGGACACTCGTTCCCTGTCAGCCGCCTCAGGAGGCGGGGTGCGGGGGGAGAAGCGGCGCGGGCGGCGGTTGGAGCCCGGGGGGGGATTGGGGTGTGAGGAGAAACCGGGGCTGCCCGGGCCGGCGTCGCCTCGGCAGGCCCTCGGCTTGGTGTTGGGCCTCCGGGCTGCGGGGGCTCTTGTTTGGTTTTTAGGCCTGGCAGCCCCTGAGAGGCAGCTCAGAGCGGGACAGACACAGCCCCGCTCCCTGGGGGCAGTCCCAGGCCGCTGGGAACAGCGGTGCTGTGTAAGGTCTTCTGTCAGGAGGTTATCTCCATTCCTTCTCCTGCGATATGTACCAGCGTCATGGGAAGTGTTGATCTTCCCATGTTTAAATCCAGCAGTTAAACGACATGCCCAGGAAGTGGAAGAGGGAGCGAAGTCTGTCTGGTACCGTGGGGGATCTGAGACTGGCTCCTGCACTCCCAGCTTGAATGCTTTAGCCCTGTTCTTAAGGGGCGTGATGCTCTCATCCTGTCCTGTCTGAAGGCAGTGGCCTTAGTTCCTCCTTTGCACAGGACAGGAGCTCACTGCACAGGAGAGAAACAAACCCTCCACCTTGGTGGTGATGTCACCTATGGTATTTCATTTATACCAAGTGATGTAGTCACATGCAAGTGGACCAACAAACGGGTATCACCATTCCCAGATAAGAGCTTTAATTTTGACAGTGATACTTGAGTTTCTCTCACTATGAGCTAAAAAAATGTTTAATTAAAGTGAAAGTACAGTAAAAATATTTAATTACAGTGGAAATATTTAATTACAGTGAAGCAGAACAGCTCCAAGAGGAGGGGAGGGGTGCACTGCACACCTGTATTCATGCCCTGAATACCGTGGAGCATGGAAGTTAGAGTCATGGTTGGTAAAGGTTCAGTTCTTTCAGGCAAAGAAATATAGTTAATATTAATCCTGGATTTCCTGTATCCTGGCTAGGCATTCCCCAGCCTGAGAGATTGAATTAGAGGCAGGACATTGCTGGGTTTAGTAAAAAAATAGAACCCCTGCCATAATGCTGCCTCCCAAAGTGCCAAAAGAAGATAGCAAAAATACTCCTTCCCTCAATGGGAGATGGGATGGAGGATTGGGCAGTGTGTGATAATGAAACTCCAGCTGTGAACTGACAGCTGAAGAAGAAACAACATGGAGACTAGAAATAAACTATAATGATAGTTTTGTCAGTTTCCTCTTATTCCCAGTTACAATCTTTTTTCATTTTTGTACCTGGATCTTCTGGAATTCAAATTTGAGATGCTTTACATCATCTATGCTAAGATGCTAAAATGTAAAATGACGTTAACTCTATCAGAGTAAAAAACTAAGCTTTAGTAAATTCTATACGTGTGAGCCAGATTTTAGAGAGGCAACACCTACTCGAACTAAACTTGCCACCATCTACATTTCAATTTTGAGTACAAGTGACACCCGGTTTGCATTTTAGAAAGTGATTTTTTGGTATGTCTGGGTAAAGTCTGGAATAAGAGGACAACTAAGCCTGCGTGTTAGACCTGCTTTGAAATACTTATGAGTGCCGGTGCTGCACTCTCTTTCCTTCATTTTGGTAGTGGTAGAGATAGTACTGAAAATAAGGAACTCATTTTGTTTTTACATAAAAGGTGGATTCAGCATCAACAGCTGAATGAGCTGTCCTTCAGAAAGCCGAAAAATCTTACTTACTGGGAGCCAGGAGCTGGCAAGCCAGAATTCCTTCCTGTTTCCCTGAGGGAGGGAGGAAGGGAGGGTTTGATCTTTCTTCAGCATCTCTTTTCATAGGTATATGTTTTATATAAAAACTTTTAAAAGTTATTTTAATACAAGAGTTCTTCTTAGACCCTAATTCTATAGTTGTTTGAACCAATGACAAACATTACATGGGTTTCACAAGGTATGTGGTTTGGCCTGCTAGTCTCAAACAGTCCACTGTGCTGTGGTTGTTGCCGTTCGTGTAGTTCTAGCATCACTTGTTATCGGGGCTTCCTGGCCATCCCAGAGCAGCAGTGGGCTCCAGAATCTAGGGCATGTTACACCTGAAAAATTTGTAGTAAAGAACCCCTTCTTCTCAGAAGCAAGGGTGTAGGTAATGATATTGCAGGTAATGATTGTAGTCAGGTGAACAGCAATCAACTTAATTGTTGTCATGTTTCACAGTTTTCCAGCACTCGTTCCCAGAATTGCCACGTACCTATCTTGGATGTTAATGTTCAGGCGGCTTAAGGAATGCGTGTAAGGAACTTGCTGCTTTGTCATTTAATCATTAAACTTAGCTTTTCACCTCTAGTTAGTTATTCCAACATTTGACTGATGTTAGTAAAGTGATGTGGAGGTTTACCTGTTGACTTTTTTTATCTGGTGTCATTCAGGGTCCTACATGAGATGATCTTGAAGAAAGCAGTTCTTGAACTATATACTTAAAATTAGCCTATGTATTCACGTCTGTGCTATATAAATGGAACAGGCAAGGTGCTTCCAGCAGGTTTCAAAGGATTTATAATGTTTAAAAGGAGTTACTTGAGTTCATACTAAATAATAATGAGAATCATAAAAATATTATTGGAATTGGGAGAAATTTGAATAGAATCTTTCTTCTTTTTCCTTAAGGAGCAATGGGCTTAATGTAGTTCCTTAGTTTTTATTGAGTTTAAAATGTTTGATTGATTGATTTGATTGATCAAGCAGTTCCCCAAAAGTAGATGGTAAAGAAGACAATAGGGATGCTGCTTTGCTTTAGTATTAGAGGGATCATGTCTTCTATAAATTTTTTATTTACCTGGGATTCTAAGTACTCTAGATTTTAGTAAATTATTTCAGTAAGCCAAATGCAAGATACAGGAAAGCAACTTAATTTAAAAATTAAAATTATTATATTCAGTAGCACAAGACTAATTAATAGGACAGCCTAAGCTGAAAGCAGAAACAATAATGGGCATATCTTCCTGAATTCCTGTCAACAGGAATTTAGCGCATTAGCTCAAAATAATGACATTTTTCCTAGTTACTGTCAAATAACGTGCTGACACTTAAATGAATGGCTGAATCTTTTCAAGTATAATTCTGATGTTTAAAGATGATACTGAGTTCTGAGTCTGTTTATTAAATACACTGCTTCCTCACTGAAAATGAGAATTTTTCTAATCTGTAATTTGATTTTAATGACAAAAAAAACCCTCCAGTAAATAAGCTTGTCCTAGGACAGATGAGCCCAGGTGGTTCAGAGCTGGATCTGAGCTTCCAGAAGCTGGCTGCTCAGTAGTTGGAGGCAAAAGGACTCAAACAGCTCAGGTAGAACTGTATTGGAAGTCACACTGCTCATGTTTTTTATCTCCTCTCTTCTCTGGGCGTTTCCTTACCTCACTTTCTTGTTATTAACATGCATGCACACACAAAAAAGACGTTCTGAAGCATTAATATGATTTGTTACATTTTTTTGTTTTAAACTGAGTAACTGAAGTGTCTAAAATCTGGAAGTTCAGGCTCAACTTACAGCAGTGCTGCTTAGCCAACTGCATATTAGTCATTGTCTCTGTTCCTGTTTTCTCCGTATTTCACAAAATTTCAAGCTAACCTATCATTCATTTAAATATTTTATTTTTTTTTTCATAGCTTCAGCCTCAGTATCTTATGCGGGACAGGAATACCTCTAGGCTTTGTATGTTTTTAGTGCATATAAACCATGTTAAGAAGTGATCTTAGAAAATTTTGCACTTTGATCATAGTAAAAATTGCCATGGAAGTAGCACTTTGACCTGCAAGGCCATCCTCAGTGTCCTGGTAGTCTGCAAAACCACAATGACAAATAAAATTTGCCAACTCACTATAACTATGTGGTTAGAAAGTGGTCCACAAGAAAGCACATGTGGTGGCAATGGCATGTTGTTTGAGAATTTTGGTCATTACTGTCTTTTGTGAATTAGTGAAACTGGATCGATTTAGTTAATTATTGTTTTACATTCTTTGTTATCGGTACTGGACATTTTTAAAGTAGAATCATTTTTAGAAGGTGGTCCTGTTAAAAGTGAGGGAAAAATCCCATTTAAATATTACTTGAAGGAACACCAAAGAAAGACACAGATTTTTAGCCCTTACATAATTTTGCTGTTGTCCAGGTAGCTGAAGAACTGAGAGAGAAGGCTGCATGATCACTCATTGTTAACACTAGTATGCCGGGGACGTAGCCATGTTCATAGGCAAGAGATGTTATGTATGCAGTAGCTCGTACCTTAAGGTCCTTAAATTCAGATGGATACATAAGATGAGAGTAAATTTTAAAAATGCTGTGCTATACTGGCTACGCATCTATGCTGGCTTCTGAGGTGACACTGCAGCAAGAGATGACTCCACATAACTGAATACAAACTTTTCTCTGTTATTGTTAGCTTCATCTCTCTGCTGTGAAACTGGCAGAGTTGCACAGTGATCTAAAAATACAAGAAAAGGATGAGCTAAGCTGGAAGAAATTGAAGGCTGAAGGGCTAGATGAAGATGGAGAGAAAGAAGCCAAACTCAGACGCAACTTGAATGGTAAGGCATATCTTTGAAAGAAGCTAAACTTAGACACAACTTCAATAGTAAGGTGTATCTTTGCAGAAGGATTTTAAACTTTGCATCAGACACATGCATGGTTAGACACCTGTGTTTGAACCATTAAATAACAGGTTGTCTTTCTGGACACTGAGCACACATGAGTTCTTTGGAAGTCAGTAGGGAGCTGCAGAAGGCAACAGATTCCTTTGCTCCTGATGTTTTCAGAAGAGGTCATTAAACATGGGACCTCTGTGTCTGAAACTGTCAGCTTTTCCCCTGTGAGCTGCAAAATCCAGCTCTGCAAGTCAAGAATGTAGCCAATCTCTCATCTTCCACACGTCCATGGTTGGTTCTAATGTTTCTGTATCTTCTATTCCCTTGCAGTCATTATGACTAAATATGGAATGAATGGAAAGAAGGACTCTCAACTAGTTGATACCAACTACATTAAAGATGGTACAGAAAGTGATACACTAGATGATCCAAGACTGGAAAAATTATGGAGCAAGGTGAGTAAGGTTTCCGGGAACAAGTGTAGGAAATCAGTGTTTCTTCATTAAACTATTGTCTGTGTCTTCTGAGAGCCCCCAGACTTGGAACTGAATAGCTTTACTACTCTGCTTTTAAGTACTGCCTAAGATGCCGTGCTCTGTAGCTCCCATCTTTGTGCCCTGAGGGCATACCACCTGCATCCAGGTCACCAGGTGTGGCAGATTCTCTTTGCCAAAGAAAACACCTGCATCAGTCTGCATGGAGGTTAAGATCCTGGGTCCACTGAGGACAAACTCTGTTTGTCCTCTGATTTCACTGAATTCATGATTTCCCTTTGTGTGACTATTACACTGTGTGGTAGTATACATATGGTGTTTTTCTTTTTTTTTCTCTTATTATTATTGTTTCTGGGCCTTTTTAAAAAGGTGCATTTAAAATAGAACCATTTCATAGACTGTTTAAAAGTGAAATGTATAATGAGGGGTGTTAAATAAAGACTTTCCCAACCTGGTATTCAAGTGAAAATTTCCAGGATTTGCATTAAAGCATAAGAAGTAGAAAGTGTACTGTCAGTCTGGGCAGTCAAAATTGGTGAAGTCATGATCTTCAAAAATTAAATAATTGAAGTTCTAAGAAACAAGTAGTTGGGTAAAGCAAAGAATTCTTACACCAGTCTAGTGCAGTGGTAGTAAAGCAGAGAAAAAATTTGCTGGGTTTTAAAATGTTACTGTAACTAGATAGAGCTCTGGCAAGGGACATGATGTTGTGTGCTTTGGGGAACAGTAAAGTGCATTAGATAGAAACATTCCCTAAGCAAAAAAAGGGTTGGGGCTAAATAGGTATCAGAAACATTCCCTTTTGATCATGCATTCCAGCAAATAAGTCACCAGATCTGTGGTGTCCAGCTGTCTGGCCAGTGCTTCCCTAATTGCTAAAAAGTACTTCAGCGAGGAACAAATCACTGCAGAGCAAATGCATGGCAGGATAAAATCTTCGCTTGCCAGTAAAGTAAGATTAAGTAAAGACTGTGCTTAATATCAGGCTGTGTCACTCATGCAAACGGTCCCTTTACAGTTGCATATGGAGCTCCATGGCCCTTATTTCTGTATTAGATTGTTTCCCATGGAACAGAAATGGCAGTCACTTTTCACTGGGTAGTCCATAGCAGGTCTAGCTTTGTAAGTCTGAAGCAAACTTCCTTTTGACATGATTAAAGCCACCATATCCATCAGCGTCTAACTCTTGACCTCATACTAACATAAAAGGATTTAAAACAAAATATCTTAAGGAAAAGCTGGACTTAATAATTTTCTAAATGTGGTGGGAAGTAGGAAGAAGTTTTGGCAGTTGAGTGCACTTAAAAGCACTTGGGCTGGAAAGCATAATGAGATCATTTCTTTCAGGCCAAGACCTCTGGGAAGTTCTCTGATGAGGAGTTGGATAAGCTTTGGCGAGAATTTAAGCATCACAAAGAAAAGATTCGTGAATATAATATTCTGCTGGAGACCGTGAGCAGAACAGAAGGTGCCTGAACACTTCTCTCATGTTTCAAGATCAGTACAACTCTTTTCTCTGCCCATTGCCTCCATTGTTTCCAAGTTTCTTTGAAACTCCTGAAGTCTGACATTTCTGTCAGCACTGCTTGCAGATGCTGACATTTCCACATACTTGCTGGGTTAGTTCTGCATTAGCTGCCAAAAATCTTGCCAGCTAATGAAAACGTTGCCATTTCAGTTTTCTGATTCTGCTTGTGTTTCAAGCAGGGAAGCTACCATCAGATTAGCAATGATGGCCATAGTATTTTACTGGAAATTATGCAGCTTGCATTGATCCGCTGCTGCAAAATGTGGTCCTAAAGTCTGCAGAACATGTATGTTTTATCTCACCAGCTGGGAGCCCAAGAGGATGTACTTGAATATCTTAGGCACTGAGCCTGAGGTGTATTAAAGCATCGAGGATCTGAAAACAGCTTGCTATACTAATCCTAGCTAAAATTGTTAGAGGCAAAGTACTCTAAAGCTTATAGGCAGTTTGATGTTTGCATTGTAGAGTCCAAGCTGAAAGCGGCTAGAAATCATTTCAATATCAGATGTCCTGATTGGTTCATGAAATGCCCAGGGAAGAGGGCACAGGACTCATCAACCATCCCTATCACAATTCCTTGTGATATTGCTAACCCAGGAAAATACGAACATTTCCTTCTTAAAATCTTGGCTGGTGGCCAGTAGGGGATAAAAGGCATTCCTGTAATATCACCCTCCAGAGCACCGAGGGGCATTGATCTTAATATTGACCTGCAAAAGGAATTACTGCCTCTTAGAGTGTGGTGTTGATGCTTTATTTATGTTCGGCTCAAATGCTAAGAACTTCTTATCTTTTATTCACCTCAGATTTGGGGGATTTCTGGAGCTTTTGACCTATCAGGATTTGGCCCACAATCAATAACACTTTCTTCTTCAACAGATATCCACAAAAATGTTATTAACCCATCTGAAGAGAACCTGGTGAAAGAGGAAATCTTGCACAACAAACACAGAGAACTCAAAGACAAGCTAAGAAGCATCAATCAGGGGTTTGAGCGTTTGCGTAAAGTCAGTCACCAGGGATATGATACAACCAGTGGTATGATACAGTGTTTTTTATGCTTATTTGGGATTAATTTCATTTAAAAAAAATGAAATTAGGAGGGCAGGTAAGCGAGACAACATGCAGGGCAAGCAATGTCACTATTTAGTTCCTAGGGTGTTTTATGATTTTTAAAAAATACTTGCCACATCAATACTGTAGTTTTAAGTTAAGTACTTGGATTTTTCTCCCTTTTCATCTAGATAGTAGGCCTATTAGTAATGCAGTGCTTAATATATCTGTGTGTATGTATGTGAGAAAGCATGCTCATCTTTGATAGAAGCTGGGCACAAAAGCGTTGTGTCCAGATTTTCATTTAGTGGTATGTGTTTGTTTAGAATTTGAAGAACCAAGAGTGATTGATTTGTGGGACATGGCCAAATCAGCCAATTTCACTGAGAAAGAACTTGAATCTTTTCGGGTAAGTAGAATTCCAGTTAGATCTCTTGTGGAAAGATATTTTCCCACGTAAAGAAACACTTGATGTTACTCTGAGTGCAGCCACTCTGTACTGCTCTTCAGACTCCATAAAAAAGAGTCATGATGCTTTCTTAATATTTCAGATATATAAACATGTATGTAACTAGCCGTATGCATGGTTCTGCTATAATCAGCAAAATGAAAATTCTGAATCCTGTGAAAGCAAGTGTTGCTTATTTTAAATCTTTAAAAGATCAGGCTCTGCTTGTTTGTTTCCAATGCACCAGGTTTCCCTCTCTTACCCAATGTCTTAATGTAATTACTTCCTTGGGAAGCAACGTACTCTATATATGCAACAGTTTCCCTCTCATGCCCACCTCTTGCACTGCTAACTTCCTGTGTTGGAGCTGCGTGGAACAGATCCAAAAGTACCAAGATAAAGATGGCTTTTCAAGGAAATACTGTAGAAATTAATTCATGTGGGGTTCATACTGGTTTTATTTAATTCAAATTGCATTGAGATAATGTGGGTTGCTTTTTTTTTTCATCTGACTCTACCGGTTAGTCAGAATAGATTTTGATTGATAGCCTGGAGAAGTAACTCTTCAGGGCTTCTTCATGGAGTTGCATGTACTTACAATGTTGTCTTACCCTCCAAGACATGGCTAGGGACACCTTGAGCTTCTTTTCTGGATAAGGTAATGAGAGAGTTTTAACTGCCTGGGAGAGGGATTGAAATCTGTTTCTCTTAGATATCAAAGGTGCATCTTATTTCTTTTAACTCACGTGCAGCTTGATTCTCTTATGAAGCAAATGTTTTAACTGCACTGATTTCAGTGGCCCCACCTATAAGAGTGTCAGAGGAAAGCCGGCTGAAGGCTGCAACAAGGCTTCTGCTGACCTCAGTGGGACATTTTGGTCAGGAATGTATGATTGCATGAGAGGTAAATTTGGCCTTCATATCTGCCACAGTGAAAAAGAAAAACCCAATTCCATAAGCAAGAACACATATCTGCATATTAATGTTACTGTTTTAATAGAAATATTCATTCACACAAACCCTCTTCACCAGACCAGATCTGTCTTGTTACTGTGAATGTTGGGACACCCTAACAAAATAAGACAGTAAGAATCACAGTGAAACATCTGCCTATTTTAAGTCCATGAAAGCAGAATCAAAGAAATCATGTGCTGATTCCATGATTCCATTCAGCCTTGTTTGAGCAGCTGAAGTTGTGTCTTCTCCTGACTGGCCACAGTACCAACCTTCATAAGGACTTCATAATGTAAGATGCAAGTGTTGCTCTGCTGGTACATCATCTGAGAGGAACAGCTAAAATGATTTATTAGAGCAGTAAAACGCCAAATGAGGTCCGGAGCAGAGTATGTAAAACAGACTGGGATGTTCTACAGCAAAAGGAAACTATTTTCTTGTCAGAAATGTTGAAAACAAAATCCCTTTGCTTTAAAAACTGAAGAAGATCTATTAGGATGATGGATTTTTCTACATTTCTTTTAATTGTCTTGAAATGAGAGGAATTTTGTCAGCCGCCAGGACTGAAACACACCAGTGACCAGAATTAAATGGGCTCTGTCAAACAGAGGGATTTCACTGTAGGGTTTGTCTGAGTTTTTCTGGATGTAATGCATAGAACTGTGGTATGACAGTTTGAACGGTTCATATCCTCTTCACAGAGGGCATGTCGTAAGACGCAGAGAAACTGAATTTAATGTCTTGAAGTAGCAAAACAAGAATGTGCTTTGATGGGTAGAGACGTTATGCGTTCTTCGGTCCCCCTTGCAGTGTACCAGGTTATCTGAGGACCATTTCTGATATGTCCCTGAACACAACAATTAGTCTGGTCACTGTCTTTGGGACAAACTAAGAGGGTTTTTTGTTTGTTAATTCATTCATCCTATTTCAGATTCATCATAGCAGACTGCAAACCCAGAAAACATTTACGTCTGAGCAGAAAATTGAAAATCCAGGACCTGATTTTGAAAGGAGGCTTCTCTTAAAAATTGCCCGCCTCTCTCCCCCCTGTCGACTATTCTTATGTATAAACTTTTATTTGGTACTCCCTGCTATCATCTCCTAGCACCTCACAGCCATCAGCAGTTTCCTTTTGAGGACTCTGCAGTGGGATGTTTTCAGCACCTGCCTTCAAAATTGGGTGTCTGGGTGGTGATGATAATGTATTGTCCAGACATTCTTAAGAAGCAGGGGACTGAAAAAGCTTTCTGTGCTTGACTTAGTTAAAACAGCATTAGGGATGTCTTGGCAAGAAAAGAGAGAGAAAGCCTTGGAAAGAAAATCCTGTGAAGCTGTGTGTATTTCTTGTCTCAGGAGGAGCTGAAACACTTTGAAGCAAAAATTGAAAAACACCATCATTATCAGAAACAATTAGAGATTTCACACCAGAAACTGAAGCATGTAGAAGGAACTGGAGATAAGGATCATCTGAACAGAAACAGAGAGAAATATGCCATGCTGGAAGAAAAGACAAAAGAACTAGGATATAAGGTCTGTACAAACCCAGTGTACATACATGTTGAAAGTTTGACTCAGTAGTAGAGGGTATGTAGATTATCCAGTGCTGATTTTTCATGCGAGTTGAATGACTTCCGGAGGGGGAGTTTAAGGCACACCTGTCCTCCATATTTAGTACAGGATACGTGTAGTTGTTTTTTATAGACCTAATTCTAAAACGCCTGAGTCCTCCCTTGTCTCAGCTCTTTCTATTGTCACATATACTGATAACAAAATCTGAATATATGATATTGATAATTCATTGTCTTACTAAAATTTGATGTGTTTTGTTTTCCTGCTAGGTAAAGAAACACTTGCAAGACTTATCCAGCAGAATCTCTCAAGGTCTTCAACACAATGAATTATAAAAGTTTGTTCTTCTTCATGGGATCAATCTATTAACACAAAACAGAAAATGTGTTTTTTTGAACAGGATTTACCAGAGTCCTTCTGAAATAGTAAGGATTGAACAGGGTTGTCCTGTAAGAAGTTGGGTTTTTTTGGTCCACTTAATTGCCAGTTTTGTATTTGCACTGTCAAATTAAATGATTAGATTATAAATTAAAGTTGCATATCTTGGATCATGTACATCTTACATCTGAATCAAGTAACAGCCTTTGAAATAAGCAGTCGTGTCAAAAGGAAAAATATGTCAACTCTCAGAGGATTCCTGTTAGTAAAAAAAATACTAATCTATTAGGAAAGGTATTTTGATCAATGAAAGCAAATGCTGAGGTACAGGAGATTCAAATAGAGGCCAGAAAAGTCTTTGGTTTCAATGCCTGGCCTCATACATTTCCTACTGAAGGTAACGAAAATAGTTCTACTGACTTTGAGCATTGGCTCAGAGCTGCACTGTATATGAATCTTTCATGCGAGTGGGGGAGGAAGAGTAAGGAGGGAACAAGTACTGAGGTCAATTCACACAACTTACTTACAGACTAACACATCTGTAGTTACTGAATGTATGTGTCCAGTTATCTTGCTCATGGTTACTTGGTTTTGTTACACTTAGTCATTAAAAAAATCAAACCAAGATATTGGTGAGGCTTTTTTTTTTCTTCCCTCTCATTTAGTGAGAAGTAACCAGACCTGGTTTTTGAGCATGTTGCTTATTCCTTTAAAGTAAAGTTCACTCACACATCAGTTTTTAAAACAGGAGGGGGGTAGTTTTGCACCACGAGAGTATCTCTATTGGCTCTCTACAGCAGCTTCTCTCTGAGCACGTATCCAGTACCATCCCCCTGATGATTACCACTTTTCCTTTCGAGACCAGATTTTTTTCTGTTGTGCATCAGAACTTTGGCAAATGTTACCCATCTGGGCTGAAATTTTCTACAATAATAATGCTGACCCTTTATTTCTAAGGAGTGTTTCACATGAAACTGTTCCAGGAACAAGGTTAAGGCAAAGGTCCAGTGAAGGTAAATCATTAGAGCTGCCTGATTAAGAAGCTCTGTTACTCATACATCATTGCCCTGTAGTGTCCTGCATGAGGAAGCTGTCCTTGAGCCTCACTTGCCGTACTGGTTCCATGAGAAATATTGAAAAGATCCGTTCAGTCAGAATCAGCCACTCTGTGTATAATTTATCCAGTTCCTGGGTCCATGGTGGGTTAAAAGTAGTATGATTCTGTACATAAAGACTATTTCATAATGTGCCAGTGATCTGAACCAAAACCATGGTAGCAGTCTTACTATTAGCTTCTGGATATCTTTGCAGCAGCAAGCTGCTTTTTTTCTCTTCTTTGTAAGCTAATAGTTATTTATATTTCAGGGAATCAACCCATCACAAAAAACAGAGACCACCATTAATATTAGCAGTCTTAGAGACGATTCAATTCACATAGTTTATGGTCTACGTCCCATTTGGTTGGTAAGCTAAAAAAAGTAAACCCAAAAATAGCTAAAACCCATTTATGAGAACTGTTTTTGTGTTTTCCTAGATGCTACACACCATTTCTTCCCCAGACTATCACTTTAAGGGCTATTCAGCCTTCTTTAACACCGCAGTAGCTGTGTCTTACAGGTTTGTCTTCATCGTGATTTTTTTCAAGGTGAACGCACAATAGAAATGTAGTCTATACTATGTGTGGAAGGTGCAGACCTCACTGTACGTCCTTCATTTTTCCCTTTGGTAGAGTAAGAAATAGATCCATGTACCACAGGTCAGTTTGGTGGTTGGTGGCTGTAGCCTTGTTTTGTAACTTGGATGGGGAGAGGCCCACACCACTGGCTCCTGGGTGAAGAATCTGAACGCATGTACTAAGTACATCAGCAGAGGAAAGGAACTAAGCGAAGCACTGAAATCTGAGCAGTTCCTGCTCAGCAATCCTAGCTGTGTTGTACAAGAATGGAAAAGCTTTTATTGAGCATGTTAAGACACTGCTGCTCGGGGAAAGTCTGTTGCACAAGGGAAAGCAACGTGAATATCTCAGCCTACAATCAAGGCAGGCAGAGCAGCTGTATGGTCCACGCAAGAGGGCACCGCTGAAAGCTGGGTTTCAGGTGTGTACCTGAAATAGGATATGCTTCTTGAAGAATGTCTGAAGAATTGTGGAATGGCCCAGGGGGGCTGGATTGACAGAACACATAACCGGGGTCAGATCAGCAGTGGTAATGGTTGTCACCAAGTGCAGAAGTGATGCCTGTACCATGCAGTGGTGGCTGTACCATGTCTTTACTATTGAGATCTGGGGACAGCGCACAGGCTAGTGAGTTGTAGTGTCTGATTTCACTCGGTTCTATAGTCTGCACCTTCCACGCATCAATATATGTACACATCAGTTAATTATTACAGATTTTAAGCATCCAAAGACAATAATCCAAAATAACAAGAGAGGGTAGGCTTTGAGACATTAAAGATTAAAATATAGCTTGAGTCACCATTCTTGAGTTTCTGTAAATAGCAACAAAAATTCAAAGCCAAGAAAAAAGGTGTAAATGAAATATGAAATGAAATATGAAGTGAAAGGTGAATAATGGAGTTCACAGGTGAGACTGTGTGGAAGAGACATCTGAATAGGAAAGAGCTCGCAGCTTTTAAACAGTGGTTGAACCTTCTCTTCTTCCTTAATGGGTATTTTATCTGATCCTTTTGTAATTATTCAAATTACCAAGTTTTTCAAACCACTCTGAGAAACAATTTGAAATACAAAAGTAGGAGCAGAAGAAGGAAGAAAGAACTACCTTTCTTAGGGGGAAAAAAGAGAACATTTTATGCTTTATATGGTCTGTCAAATTCTGCCCTGAAAAAGAACCTCCATTTAAATAAATGTGCCAGTGATTTCACGTAGCACAGATTTTATTTATTAAACAGGTTGGGGGTGGAAATGAGAGGGAAATAAATACACAAGGCATTAAATACAACAAAAATAACCAAGTCCTCCTTAAAATAAACACTGTGTCCTACATGCTGGTAGAGGAGCTCAGATCGCATCATTCTACCAAGACAAATAGGGAACGGCCACCATTTTGGTGCCTAATAGATCAAGCTATAGCCAGAGTATTGAAATTCTCCAAGCGGAGATGTACATTTTGTAAGCTGAGGTGTCATTTGACTTTCCAGCCCCACCTCCCAGTAGTGACCCAGTTCCTGCAGGTACGGGATCTCAGTGCTCAGGAGCTGATGGAAGCAGGATCCTTGGTAGGGATCTCCTCCTGCTTCCTGGGTGACAGGCTCCTCTGTGGGCTCCCTCTACCCAGGGTAATACAGCATTTCCACAGAAGGTGACACGGAGCAAGAGATGGAGAAACCAATTTGGTTTCAAGGATGTGTCTGTCTCAACAGCTGATCTTGGCTGAGCATCGGCTGAGCATTTAGAAGGGCTTCACACCCTGACTGGGGAGCAGAAGGCGGCTCCCAGCTCAAGGACACGAAGCACGCCTGTGCGTACGCTGCCTAGATCCCAGCACACAGGGCCCGCAGCTCTGCTTAAGCAGGCGTCTCGCCCCGCTGACCCTAAAGGGAGCTGGCAGGTGCCCGAGCTCATCGTAGTTTCAGTTCTGCCATTTATGTAGTGCATGAGTTTAGGTGAACTGGTGCAGTTACGCTCCATGAAAGAATGCAGGTCCCCAGCCAGGATCCAGCGTGCCACAGTGCCCAGAAACCAGAGCATCGCACTGGGAGCCAGGCTGCTGCCAGCTCCTCTGCAGGCACTGACCCAGCACCACGTCTCGAGAGCCCAAGTACAGCGTTCGGCTCAGCACTAACCCAGGCAGAGGTAACACACAGCTCACAACATATTCAACATCCACAGACCTTCCCTGTCGTCATTTGGCACTGCTGCAGAGAGCTATTTGTGTTTGGGGTTTGTTTTGTTTGTTTGTTTAAAAAGGTGCCATTTCACATACAAAAATCTACTGGTAAGTAGTGCACAGGCAGTTCTAAAATCCTTTTTAAATGCAATATTTCTATCCATAGCATTTAGTTAGACTAGAAGAAATAAATAAAAATTCATGAAATATAAGCCAATAAATGGAATAGAACATTGCTTTCAGTACAAACAAACCTACCTTTGTAACAGAGAACAGGGAGCTACGAAAGACAGAGACTGCATTTTCCATATGAGCTACGTTACCTAACAAACAGCTTCTCAATACCAGAATCAACATTTCCAAATACAACACCCAGCTAACACGTATTTCAGGCCACTCACATGGCACCAGTTGGGAACCAGGTTGTTAATCTACATAAAAAAAAGGCTGTATGGATTTCTCTTACTAGTATCCAGTCTTAAAATGGAAGCGTTCATAAAATCTGTCTACTTGAGCCAAAATAAATCTGTAGACTCTCATCCACAGTAAATATTTCCAGTTGAGCCATATTTGTTACAGCAATGATTGTAAGCCAGATGCTTTTGTCGATAGCCCTTAATGCACTTACATACCCAAATCTTCATGTATATTATCCCACCACGCAACAGAAGAGCACTCGCCTAAATCAAAAAGAAAATAGTACACAGATTTCGATGCTTGACACGTGAACATAAAAACAACAGATACATTAATATAGCGCGTAGATATTCTGTTCCTTCACTGATGCGTGAGCTTATCAGAAACCTGCACGCAATTTGAATAAAATTCATCATTTTCAGTCTCAAAGGTTGCCTGTTAAGAATTGGTCTACTGTAACTTAAACCTGCGGATTTCTATAGGGCAAAGTGAGTGCTGGATCTAATTCAAGAAGACAACTGAACCAGAACTGTTAACTAAACGGCCCTTCAATGGGGAAAGGGTCCTTTCTCCAACCTCAATTCACATCCAAGTTCTGGGACTCCCATTTCTGATTCCAAATACGCCCGTTCACAGTGTAAAGAGTCGTCATTCATACCAGTTCCTGGGGTCACTGATGATCTGGTATTTGTTCCGTTTTGAAGTTCAAGGAAACAAAAGGGGAGTGAGAAGAACTATGTGCAAAAAGTGACATCTCCGAAAGAAGATACTTCATGGCAAGAGCTTAAAAATCTGGGCTTACTGCTCATTTCATTTCCACATCAGACTCCTGGCAGTGGGAAATGCAGTAATTTTCTCCCAATTTTTGTGAGGAAGTTTTCAGTTTAGACCTTGTTCCTAATCTGTACTGAACTGACACAGTTTCTTACAGGAAAACCACATTCCAACATTCTGAACACCTTCCACCCAGGTAAATGTGGCCTGGAACATTTGAGTTACCCTGAGTTCTCTGAGCTCTTCTTCAAGCAGCTAATAACCGCGATCTATACAGGATGCGTATGTCTTAGACAATGTGGGTGTTAGCCTCGGTTTGCTGCTGTCACTAAACCCTTACCGCTGATCGACTGTTTCAGGTCTTGTGCAAACTGACCCTCATTCCCCTGCAGAGAAATGAGCTTTGCAGAACTGCAAAACAAAGGTTTCATTCATGAGTAGTTATTAATTCAGGATAAGAACATGATTTTCCAGAGGTATTCTTAGGAATTGTTTTCCTTCTCATTTTATTGCTATCTGTATAAACAGCCATGCTAGAATTTTTGAAAGAAAAAAAAACAGCTGACGTACCCAAATAGGGCAATCAGAAAGTCCAACTGAAAGTGCTGCTGCAGCACATCTCTAGGATTACAGAGGAGATAGGAGTGAGCATATTTAGCCAGAAGTGCACACTGAGAATAGACATGAATCCTCATCAGGTCCTTCAAACCAAGGAACGGAGCAACTCATCCTGTTCAGCTTTGACCACTTACAGCTTTCCAGCGACACCGCGGAGGCTGAGAGCAGGGGTAGGTAGTTCGGCGCTTTCATGTTAGCAACCTCGCTGCTTGGCTACTAACTTTTGTTTTGTCCAGTTGCTTCTGGCTCTTCCTGCACTGCTCAGGGCAGGCGCCATGCTGGTACACAGACAGACAGTGTCCCCGTCACAGCCCAAACCGAAGATGTGGCCAGCTGCAGGCCGCAACTTGCACCTTGACGGTCTTCAACCAGCTGGACAGCAATGGGAGCGTGTAAACATGTTAAATGTTGTCAGTGTAAAGGAGGACTTGGCCAGAGATACACATGCTGGAGGGGGTATCTAGTGTCAGCAAATCTCAACAGCAGCCCACCTAGGACTTCAAGTCCCATCACCACACGAAATGCCTTCTCACAGCTATCCCTTATGGTCTCTAGTATCACACAGTCACCGTAAAAAGCACGAAGATGACAAAAATTCATCGAAGACTGGTTCCTGGGCTTTCAGTAGACCTGATCCACCTCTAGCAAATCTCCCAGCTATTGTAAATAACACTGGTATAGCTGAACGCAGAATTAGGTGCACCTTCATGTCAGGTCAGGGTGCTCTCTGTGTCACAGCAGGGCCCACCTCCCACCACCCCTCACCCAATGTACACAGTAAGCTTTTACATACTTTCCACAGAGGAGAAAAACCAGATATGGAGGATAATTCCCTCCAAGGTCTAGGCCACATATACAGTACAAACTCAAACCGTTTGCATGACTGGATGCAAGGACAATGAGACACACTCTCTCACACGTGGAGCACGGCAGTCTGCCTCTTTAGAGTGGACATCAGCATTAACCATCCCACAGTTTCCACTCCATTCCTGGTAGACACAGTGCTGGCACATCTTCTGTTTGACCAAGGACACAACAACAACCTCAGCCTGTTCCAGGAAACTCCACTTCATTGCTCCAACCACAGTTTGTACAAGAAGCAGCATTCCACCCAGCAGTCTCCAGCACTGGCCCAAACACTCTATTTTACAGACTCCAGTACTCCTGTCACCCTGTCGCTGCCCTTTTCTTCTGCCTGTACAATAGCTGGCCAACAAGGACAACTTGCTTTCCACCTGTCTGCTGTCCCCTACCTACTCCTCCATCAGATTCCCAATATGAATCCTTCCTGTGCTTCCCAATTTGTGCCCAGCACTGCTGACTGCTGGCAGTAAAAGGACAGAGTGTGGCAGCAGCCAAAGGTCAGCCTCTGGGTACATCTTCCGGCTGTAGCAAACAGAGACACCGATGTGTGATGAATCTGAGCAATTCATTACATAATAAAACTTTGGTACCCAAAGGCCAGATTTCCTTCCGAGCATGCAATCTGCTCTATTTTCTGTATATGAACTATCCATAAATTGCCAGCTCAGCCCACAGATGAGTAAAATTTAAGTTATACAATAGCAGGTGCTAGGGCTTTATATATATATATATATTTATTTTTTTTTAGGGATTTCACAACAGTATAATGTACTGTAGAGACAAATTACTGTCATGCTAAATCTGCTTTCTGATCCCACCCCCCCACTGCACATTCCTCAAATAAGTTGACGCTTATTATTTCAGTAAAACGGTGGTGTTACATACGCCTCTGTGTACACAGTGGGATAATAAATCTGAATTATTTCTAGATGCAGACAAACGTTTGAAAGCAAGCAAGTTTTAAAGTTAACTTCTACTTACCCTAAAGTTTTTACTAAACTCAAAGTTCACTTGGCAGCTGCACTTTCCTGAACCTGCCCACTGCCTTATAAACCTCTTTATTGTATCAGAATCCAGGTTGTGAATTGCATGCATTTTCCTGTCACTTATGTTCCAGTCGTTCAAAGAAATTCCACTGGAGAGCTGGTTTTAATCTGTATCCACCTGATCATCAATGTCCTAAGCCTCGGAGTAAGGCTACCCTGAAGCCCGTCATCTTTTAGGGAAAGCATGAAACTGAACTCATCAGAACCCACCTATATTCTTTAGAAGTGACGCTTTTCCTTTATTTTACTCACCTATGCTGAGAAGTCACATGTTTACAGAGGTGCTCCTTACAAATATCCGTTTAATAACTTCTAATTCTTCCGTCCTTGCTCTGTTTTGTTTGTTCTTATTGAGGTATGACGTTAAATGAACATTTCCTTTCAACCTAGATTGCAAAATAGTGTTTGTAAGACTGGCCAAATGAGAGCTGAGCATCTTCCCAGATAAAAGGTGACATAAAAACGTAACAGCGCTTTCATCTGAAAAAAATGCATCATTTTAACAGAAATGAGTGGCCGGCAACCCATAAAATTCTGAGTCTTCTCCCTGGAGTCATTTTAACAATAGTATGTGTGTCATCCCAGACAAACCAGAAAAGGTGCTTACCAAAGGGTGCATGTTTCAGCATCTAATAACAAAAATGTAATCACTCATAATTCAAATTATGAGGCCAGGCTGGATGGGGCTTTGAGCAACTGGTCTAGTGGGAGGTGTCCCTGCCCATGGCAGGGGGGTTGGAACTAGATGATCTTGAAGGTCCCTTCCAACCTAAACCATTCTATGATTCTATTAGGAGATAGTTTTCCAAGCTGCAGTAATTAAAACTGTTTTGTTTACAGCAGAGAGGAAAACAAGGCATTTTTCCAAGCTATTTGCTAAAAACAACTCTTGGGGCAGATTTTCACACACATTTAGATGTGTAAAGACACCTACCGGCATTTTCCACAATTAGGTGCCGGAGCACTATTAAAACCCAGACAACTATTTGCATTGTTGGGCAATTAAATGCCTCCCAAACTCCAGCCCTCCATCCTGCAGCACATGTTAACTTGGAGAAATTCCATCACCCGAATACTTGCTTAGAAAAATGTTCCATAACAGCTTATGAACAACGCCATAAAAACCACTGAAGTTGGCAGTAACCTGCTGAGTAGGACTATCAGAAAGAAAGAGGGACGTACACAACACACTAGCAGTTGTGCCCAAACACTGCACGGGCTGACAGCGTGTTTTCTCATCATTGAGAGCACTTCTGCCATGTTAAAGTACTTCAAGAACATCTTACAAGAAGCATCAGCCACATGACATTGTTATGTTCTTTTGACAATTAATTACTCATACTCCCGGTCAGGGCAGGAGGAGATCTGACTATAGGAGAATGCTAAATAAAAAGTTATCAAAGCCTTCGTTTGGACCAGCGGATGTTACGAATCACATTTATCTCCAAAAGCGTGGGAGATCTTTTGGGTGTTTTGCAGAGCTCTGAATCTGGAATCATCACAAACTCTATTTTAGATCACTTATGCACAAGGTTTATGCAAGGCGTGTGAATAAACCCCTAACTGTTCCTACATTAACAGCAGTACTAGAGTTAACCCATGGAAGCTACGTGGTAACCACAGGCCTGCTCATAGGATTATGGTTTGAATTCCATTTTCCCAAGTTCGCCACCAGAAATTGAAGGCACATTATATTATTTATTTAGGAAAACTTCTTCTCTCAGCTCCTGTTGTTCAAATGAGAAAACTTTCATTTCTTAAACAGAAATGCCAAGCCTATAACTTGACAGGGAGGCCTGCAAGGAACTGCAAAAACAACCACCAACCAGTTTTTAACAGATGCAATAATAAGGTTTGGCTTCCTGCTTCAGCCTCCTAGACAACATTTAGTGCATGAAAATATAAACTGAATTTAGGAAATAAGCGAAAGTCATCTGTTCTATGTGTCTTATTCAAACTAAGTACAAAAAGAGAAACAGAAGTCTAAAAAGTAAAATACTCCATTTGTGGAAAACCGTATAGGATAATTATGTTGAAATTAACGAAGGCTATAAGTATAAATTTCTATCCAGCCATCTAGCTAATCCTAGCTGCAGTTACTATGCCATGCACAAATACATGTGCACAGAGAACCATGTGCACACACAGCTTCACAGCCCAGTTTAACCTGAAAAATATATTTTAAAAATTGGGACGACTCCTGTAAGGCCAACAGCAATCTCATGACCTTTACTATTGTGTCAAATTTTTACCCGTGTTGCAAGTCCAGGATTGAATGCAACCAATTTTGAGTAACGTACAGAAAGGCAGTCTTTGTAGAGAACCCAGGTAATATATTTTCCTGGTAAATAGATTTTTGCAATAGAAATATTGCAGCTTCATTATCTATCATGCTGGAAAACACTGTGTTTCAGTGCATCAGGCAAGCTATGCTCATATCAAATATTAAATATAATTAGGCACATAGCAAGACATTTAACCCTGCAAGTCCTCCAGTGGAAGATCCTTAATTGAATAGCAGTTCAGTTAGATAAACCTGGTCCCAAGGACCTGTAAGTCCAGGCCATTCCAGTTGGACTGAATATGTGTTTACAAAACAGATCACCACTGTCCATTTGTCAAACAAGAAAAATCTTTTAAACTGGGAATCTCGTAAGAAATAGTTCTTTTCCCTTCAGAAACATGCTAGGCTGATAAACAGAAAAGTACATCTTAGCACAGGACAGATGGCAATGGCAATTGTCAACTCTCAAACACGTTTTTATTTACTCGTGAGATTTACGATATTTTACATTACTATTGAGGCTACATTCAAATAAATTTATAGGTTAAATTCTGCCTCAAAACCAAACACCCGCCTCTCCTTTTAAGTCACTTAGTGCAACCCTCACTGGCGCAAAACTTCCACTCACCAATATGAATTATAATGCATATCTGGAAAACAACATTGAGCTGTGATATTGTATCGTAAGAGGACACAGCCAAAAAATCATAATACCCAAGGTTTCACTCCTGGAAGCCATAGCTGATATCTTATTGCAGGCCAAAATTCTGCTTTCTTCGTAAGTACACTGCTTTGTTAGTGTAGTGTCACCACCGTAACATTTTATTCAAATAACATTTTGTATCAGGGCAAATACATAGAGGTCAAGAATTACATAGACAATGCACCACAAGAAACTAAGTCAAGTTTTGAATCATACAATCTTACAGTACAAAAGCAAGATGTCAAAGACTTCTGGATAAACCTATATTACTATAGAAGATCCTGTTGTGCCTCGATTCTGCAGTGTCTCTGAAAACATCACCCTCTTACACAGAACTGGTTTTATGCTATTTAGGGACAGCAGAGAATCATTCCATGGAAGTTTTAGATTCAAGATGGATGATCTGCTTTTGATGCTGGTTTACATTAGGGATAGTTTTGGAGATACAAATATAGGACTCAGTTTTCAAAAGTGAATGTTTCTTTTGAGTATGTTGATTTTAAAATATTCTGTATGAGAAACCTGAGACCTGATTTTCAAAGAGATACACATGTTCAACTCCAGGAAAATTGCGAAGAACTACAGGTAATCAGCAACCATGAGTCAAAGCCTACGGTTTGACACAGGGTTTTTAAGAAGAGAAGCACTGAAAATGTCCCTTCACATTACTTTGCTTTATAGACATAATTAAATTAAATAACTTTTTTGTGTCTGCTCTTGTCTGTATGCATACAAATATGCACCCCTGACACTGCACCTTTTAAATCTGAGCAACTTTAGCCAAAGCTATGGAACTCTTGGTGAGGTATAAAACTGATTTACCCATAGGTAAAGTTAAGCATGTCCATAAATAAGCATATAAATTGAATAAAATTGTGCCTGAAAAAAATCAGGCACTGAATTTTCTTGCTTTTGTAAGAGCTCATTAATATATTAATAGAGGTTTTACATATTTTATACACTCAGATATATACATATATTTTATCAGTAATGTGTACGTACATACATACATATGCACACATGCAAACATATGTGTACACTTACCAGGCACACACTCACATTCCCTTATCTGCACACATTCAAGTTGTTTATTTTTAAAGAAAATGCCACCATTTAATAAACACTGGAATTGGTTCCAGGTTCTCCAGGGTTTTAGAATTATAGAAAAAGGTAACTTACATCTGTCATTGCATATGAAAAATAATCAGGACTTTACAACCAAACTAAAATAAAAATAAAGCCCACCCCCCCATGCTACCAGCTTTCCAATTAGGAATCAAGATATTGGAATGAATCTGGTGTAAATGCAATAAGCAATGGCAGCTTCTTGTATGAGTGCTTTTTACAATAACTGTGAATCTTTTGGAAGATAAATTAGTACCAGTTTACGGTGAGCCAAAAGTTCTTTCCTAGACAGGTCATTGCTGAGCCCCTTTCTTCTTTTGCTCTAGCTCCTGCAAGCGCTCCTCCCGGCACTGCGCGTGCTGCGTTCCCACTTTGTGGGCTGTCTCGGTGGCTGCAATGTCAATCTGCACGTATCGGGATGATCCACTCCCTGAAATACCAAATGAAATCACATAAAAGACTATGCTCCTCATATATTCCTGGGTAAAACTGACACAGGGTTAAGCTATTGAGACACTTCCTCCAGAGACTTCCTAGATCATCTTGGTCTGGTCTTAAAGCAAGCTCTGTAAAGGAAGTAAGATGATAATCACAACTGAAAAAAAAAAAAAGCACAAACAAACAAACAAAAAACCAAACCCAAAACCTCCAAAGCTTTGTTATCTACATATTTTAGCTATCTGGTTTTCTTCAAATAAGCAAAAGAAGACTTCCAGTTCTGCCCCAGCTTTGAATCTCCACCCCTACTGCTCCCAGTAGAAGACAAAATTGAACTCAGCTCTCCCACTTGTGGGAGGCTTCATCAGCAGGCTACTAGTAAGTAAATGAGTAACACCTGCTATTTGAAAGAAAACACCATTGTTAGGGCAGTTGGCAGGGATTGTTCTTTGTCTGGATTAGGCATTCTGTGAACATTTACCAGATCAACCACCTTCAGCCTCAGACAGAATGACAGTTTAGTCCAATAATTGGCAATAAGTTAGATAAAAGCAGTTCAGGAGCAGCACAGCTCTGCATAGATGCACATGTATAACTCTGGAGGCTGGGAAAAGTTTAATGTGTGAAAAAATAAAATATTTATGGTCATTAGAGGCACCTTCAAAGTTATACCAGTTGAGCATAGGAGGGTAGTTGACATTTAGGAGTTTATGTCACTTTATGGAATTTGGCTCTCCATTCTTAATGCCTTGGTTCACTGTCTTTACAACGAAGATAAAACATCACTTTTACATCTCAACAGGGTATTGTAGAGAGAATTACATTAAAATCTGGGAGAAGCTTAGAATTACTTAACTAGAGCCATATAAACAACTAAAGGGGAAGGTGCTGCATTTCGAAGTTAATAAACTTGCTGAAATTAAAAGTATATGAATTTAAATCTCAATAGCTGAAAACAGTGGAAAACCCATTAATACCAAGTGTGAGCAATTAAATACCAGATCCTGATTAAAGGCTTTCTGTAAGGAGGAATGCATCTCTAAATGACAATACATGCTAGCTATAATGCATTTTTATGTGCTAATTGTCCAAGTTAAGAATTAGAAGTAAAATATCCAGATCGAGAAGATCAAAAAAAGAACAAAAGAATAATTTAAAAAAATCAAGTATTTGGGCTGGTCTCCTCTCTGTAGCACTTTCATACCTCCTCATGGAGAGCGGATAGAAGAACACTGTGTTCTATTCTTAAGCATTTGCTGCATGGCTCCAGAGTCAGTATCTTCAGGAGCAAGCCCTGTACACCTACATCCACAGCCCTGTTTCTGTAGCCAAGCAAGAAAAATTAAGTAAGTGGAGTCCTAATATGTGCAATGAAAATCTTGAGAACACAAAGCAAATTACTGTCTGTCAAACTCCACAGACACAGAAATGTTCACTTGAGAAGGAGTGCATATACAATGCACCTGTCAGAGGGATGCAACCTCTTATAGAACCTCATTACTTAAAAATCTTTTCCAAAAGAGTCAGTAATTACAAAAACTGCCTCACAAACGTACCAGGGTTGAACTCCTCTGTTAGCAAGAGCCTATGGGTAGATGAGAAATTAGGATTCCCAATCCAGTCTGCATTTACTGCTTCCTTTGCTGTTTAAATGGTATTGTAGACTTCCTTACCTCTTATGCTTGTGCTAGGTTCTTGAAGTTCCAGTTCCATGTAATGAAGCTGTTTTTTGGAAGTAGGGCTGACAGGAATATTCACATAGGTGGCTGTCTCACTGTGGGGTCGATCTGATGCAGGGACATCAGCTGAATAACCTACTGCCCCTTCTGAAATAAGTAAAACGTTATTATAGAAGTTGTTTGCAACGACCAATGTGAATTTCATAAAAACACAATGTTCTGTCAAATGTTCTGAAAGCAAACATTCAGCAGCAACAACTCAGCTTGCCAAACAGTACATTCCTCGGCTGTAGATGGAACATGAGAAGACTAAGGTTTGTACAGAAAAGATCCTCAGAGACTGATCAAGTCAAGATCTGTGCAGAAGACCACAGACCACGGCCAATGATGTCACTATGTTGTGACAGAAAGCAAACACTATGCAGAAATTTTCAAACGGAAGCAACGTATGTAACCCTACCTCATAAGGCTTCCAGCTCTAACTCAGGTAAGTAAAGCCTTATATGAAGAAACCTGTTCTAGGAGGATGTGAACTGTTGTATCATCTGCAAGACAGCAACCACTAGAAGTTCAGAAAGTATGTCCCAAAAACAGGGACTGAAGAACTCTTCAAAGCAAGGGGAAGGCAAGCTTGAGAAGACAAAGTTGACAGCTTCCCTGCACTGAGTCGAAAAAGATAGGAACAATACCAAGTGGGGACAGACCAAGTAATTAAAGACTTTAATTGCAGGGAAAAAGTAGAAGATTAGACAGTGGGAAAACCTTTCTAATAGTAAAGATCACAAGAATGCCAGAGGAAATCCCACAGAGGCTGAAGAATTTCTGCATCTAGAAATTTCTGAAAAAGAGATAGACTAAAACCTACCAGGAAACAGTTCTCTATAAAGCAATTCTGACTTAAAGACAACTTTTTTGTCTACTGGATGAATTCTCAAGGCCTCTTCTAGTCCTGCTTTCAATTATTCTAATCTTATCAGAAGTGAAACTAAGAGAGAAAGTGGGAGACCCAAATACAAACCTGTATTCCCTCTGTGCTTGTGCAAGGCTTTGAGTCACATTCTCATTGTCCTACTCAGCAGTCTAGTCATTACCCACCTGTCCAGTCCAGTTGAAGTTCTTACCCTTAAATGCTTTCTGCTGTTAAATTGGGACAGAGGAGTGCAGAGGAAAAGTGGTATCACTTTCATGTTCTCCCTTTCCCTGAAGGTCTCCCATTAAGCCCTTCCTTGTCCCCACATACAACTTGTATCAAAGCTTTATTCATCCAAATCACTACTCTTCTTTTCCACCAATTCAGACACTGTTGAGATGTGAATGGAGAGGCAGTAGGAGATCAAGGATTTTTAAAGCCCAGGAGAGAATGACTTCGTATATCCAACCAACAGCAGCTGTGAATGACCATTAGGGGGAACCTTTTCTTCTTCTCAGACTGTACTATGAATAGCAGAGATTACTCATAAAAAGTCAGGCAACAGTAAGAGTTGTCAGAGGCTACAGCAGGTTCCCAAATAATGGAATCTCTCCAGGCTTAAGCTATTTAAATGAAAGAAGTCTACCATGCAGTCCAAAAATGTTAAAAGCCTGGAAGGTTGGCCAATTTTGTGACAGATTTTCGTAAAGAAAACATAGGAATATCCATGAAGTAACCGAACATTTTTCAGACCATCAGACTTCAAGTTGTTGTTCCAAAGCCAGGTGTTAGGAATAAAATGAAGAGGACAAAAAAAAAAAAAAAAAAAATCCAACAGAAGAGACTTCTATATCCTCATCAAATGTCATTCTCAGAAATTACTCTCAATTATTCTGTCTATAGTATTTCAAAGGAATTTGGCCTGACTATGCCAAAAGAGATTCAGCAGAACCATAACATTGAAAACCTGCATCCCAAATAGGTACAGCTGTAAGCAAATGACAGTCTTAAGGACTAATACAAAGTCATGAATAGTCATGAAGGAAAAGATAATTTATGAGATCTTTCTATATGTTGTTAAAGTGATGTAGCAGGAGTTGACGTGAAGTCTCCTCAAAGCTAGCTAGCATGAAAACTAGTAAACTTCTCTATACAGTTAAATAGTTGAAAGGTTTCAGGAAGCTGAATGTCATACCCAATGCAGACAAGACAAGTGATTTCCCTGAGAACTAAAAAAAGACACACAGAGAAAAATATATTAATTGGTAGGGCTTTGTGCAAGAAAAGCAAAAGAAAAACACAGAACAAAGAAACCCTGGCAACAATCGAATATTCTTCTCAAAGGAGAAAAACAAACCAAGAACAAAGTGGGGCAAACTGGAATGGAAGGAAAGGAAAAGTCTTCTGTTGTTTAGTCTGTGCTGTCTTAATAGAAACTGTGCTTTCTTTGTAAACATAGAAATATTTGGCTTTTCATTTTTCCTTCAAACAAAAAAAAAAAACCATTAGACACTAAAAACCGGCTCATATTTTTTTGAAGAGAAAAGTTTATTTGAAAAGAACAAGACAGTCAAAAGCTCCTCCTAAGAAAACAAGGCATACAGAGAGAGCAATGGACAAAGACAGTGCTTTCGGTGGTCCTTTCTGAGTGGACAGAGGAAGAAGATGCTTACAAGAGGGGTCAGAGGATCAGAATTTGAGATCATTAAGGAGGGAGAGTTTGGGAGAAAAACAGACCAAAAATGCACTTGGAGATATTCAGAAAGAATTGGCAGAATTATCATGACTGCTTGAGGAGAAAGGGGGAAAGGCAGGAAGGAAAAAAGATAGTCAAGCAAATAACAGGAGAAGAGTAAAAGAGAAAATGCAGTGGCATTGGAATGAGGAGAAAAAGGAAGAAAAATGCAGGATGACTGGAGAGGGAAGAGGAGAATTATATTTGAAACTAGTATTACAGCCTTTCTTTCAGCAAGTGTTAGTTATTCATAATTCCTACCCTATGTAGGCACCATTCTCAGAAACGTGTGATAAATAACACAGAAAGAAAACCAACACCATAAACACAGCCCTGAAATAAGTTTGTGTATGTATGTGTGAGCACACCTGTAAAGCCAACATGTTCAAAGGGCAACATCTCAAAAACAAAGATTTAAATGAGATCACAACAAAAAAGAAAAAAGAAAAAAGAAACAGGAGATGTTAGTGTCCTCTGATGCAACTGGCCACAAAGACTTGTACTCACCAGGTTCCTCAGGGCAAGTAGGAGTTCCAGGTTCTGCAGGAAGTGTCAGCAGCTCATAACCACCTTTAGGACCTAGAACACAGGGACACCATCAACAGCTTTGGATTTAGGCATTTGGACAACGAAAACAAAGCCTACGATTTTCTGGTTTCAACTTGTAACTTTCTAATCTAAATAATCATACTGAAAAGTCTCAGAAAGTACAAACAGTGGCTACTGTTGACTTTTCTGTGGTGGTGGTGCCAGCATTTTCTAACGAGTGCAACAGCAAGGAAATAACTGTTAGGACATTTTTGCAAGTATTCACACTGAAGGCCACCGAAGTCAACAGTGTGTTTTGCTGCACATCGATGTGGGAGCAAAGCTGTCTTGAATGTATGAATCAGGGAGAAGTGAGTGGGTGATCTTGGGAGCATCTGGAAGACTCTTGTTAAAATTCCACCTCCAGCATGATGGCTAACTTCTTGATTTCTGACAAAGCTCTGTAGAGAATGCTTAAACTAGCCCTTCCAAAGATAACTTTGCTTTCCAAGTGCAAATCATCATCTTTGCAAGAAGCCAGGTTGCACAACATCATCGGTCCTTCCAGAGCACTAAGCTGAAAAAAGATGCCCAGATTCCCTCATGATTTCAGACTCCACCCCAGTTCAAACAAGGCAAGGAAAAATGCTATGCCCATAGATTGAACATATTGGGATTGATTTTGAATGACAAACACTCATAATTTTATCTGCTGGTGCTGTTTCTTTCTCCATTATCATGAAGAAGTATCTTTAAATGTGGTGGGTTTCTTTTCCCCACCACCTCATTGCTAGGGTACAGGATTTCTCATGGCCTGAGGTGGGTTTTTTTGGTGGGTGCCCTTTGTTAGAGTGCTGGCAGCATTTTACTGCTGTGAATAAGATTACTGCTTATGCTCTGACACTTATCTCATCTGTCACTGCCTCTTCTAAACTTATCCCATCTGTCAATGCCTTTCTAACAAAAGCCCTGCAAAGCAAAAAACCCAAAGAAATATGCAAGTCTTACAATAGGGAGTCAAGCCATACATTACCTTTAACGTTTTCTGAAGTTTAAAATAATTTAAGTTTAAATTAATTTAAATTTACATGCACACACATACCTCATAACCACTTATACTTACCAGCTTGGAGACTGTGCCCTCTATGTACTTTCAAAGACCCAGAAGCTGCCATGACAGAAGCACCGCCTGTTTTCAAAGAGAGATATTCACATTAAATCTAAATACCTGTTGCTATTATTAGATATCTGCTGTTCATCAGCATTTTTAGTACATGTTTCTGAAACATCAAGAAAACTTTCAATAAGAAGTAGAAGTCATTCTTCTTCATTTAACCAATATTCCTTTTCTTTTTTGCTAAATTCTTTGTCCTGATATTGTGGCATTATAATCTAATTTTGTTGTTTCCTTTCTTTAGAAAGAAATGATGTCTTCTATAAAACTTCAGAATACTGGCCTCCCTGTTTGTGGTGAGTACTACCTTACAGAGATAGTCATCTTGAACTGAGATGTAAAATGGCGATGAAAACTGAGTAGGGAGTTGCCTTTGCAATCCGCAATGCAGCTCTAAAATCTCATCAGACTGAATCCAAAACCTATTAATGGGAAGAACTACCTCACACTCCAGTAGTCCACCGTCCAGTTTTAGATATGCATGCATGCACTGGGGCAGGGTGAAGGGTAGGCGAAGGACCTAGCTTCCGTGGGGTTTGAATCCAGGTCATAGCTGGTTCTTGTGAAATACGGTTCCAAGTGTTACAGCCAGGAAAGCTCTACTGAGGGCATTCCAGGTGGCACAGTCGGTCGCCTTTCCCCAGCCCTATTCAGATCAGCAGGAAGCTGTCCCAGGTACAGCGTTAGACACGGAAGTTTAAGGAAACAAGAGCTAGGAATTCGGAAACCTACAGAGTGGTACGCATGTATCAGTGGTACGCTTCTATCAGGAATAGTGTGGCCAGCAGGACTAGGGAAGTGATCACCCCTCTGTACTTGGCACTGGTGAGGCTGCACCTCAAATACTGTGTTCGGTTTTGGGCCCCTCACTACAAGAAAGACATTGAGGTGCTGGTGCAAGTCCAGAGAAGGGCAACGAAGCTGGTGAGGGGTCTAGAGCACAGGTCTTACGAGGAGCATCTGAGGGGACTGGGGGTTGTTTAGTCTGGAGAAAAAGAGGTTGAGGGGAGACCTTATCGCTCTCTACAACTACCTCAAAGGAGGTTGTAGTGAGGTGGGGGTCAGTCTCTTCTCCCAAGTAACAAACAATAGAACAAGATGAAATTGTTTCAAGTTGCACCAGGGGAGGTTTAGATTGGATAACAGGAAAAATTTCTTCACCAAAAGGGTTGTCAATCACTGGAACAGGCTGCCCAGGGAAGTGGTTGAGTCGCCATCCCTGGAGGTAGATGTGACACTTAAGGACATGGTTTAATGGGGTTTGGCTGTGTAGGTTTAAAGTTCAATGACCTTAAGGGTCTTTTCCAACCTAAATAATTCTATGATTCTATGTGGTGTGGTTGGTCTACATACGCACATCCCTTCTTTCTTTAACCAGCAAACCAATCAACATTATACCTACCTGTTCAGTTAGCATTATCCCTATCCAGCCGTCAATGTCTTGTCTCTATTGTTGTCACCATGGCCTCCTTAATCAAGATGAGTGGCATTTATTTCCTCACATGAATAATTTCAAGGGAACTTCTTGTGCAAGTAAATGTTACTTAACAGAAATGAGGTAGGAGTCTGTGCTTATGAGGAACCCTGCCACTGGTGACAGGGCAGCTGTGCCTTGTGCTGCGGGGTGTTGGGGATCAGGTATAAAATTAACACTCTTTTCTACAGTGATGAATAGTCTCTGAGCAGGTGAGACACTTTGCCACAAATTGTTTTTAAAATAGCATCCAAAAATTACTGTGATTCTTACACAACATGAAGAAATTCTATAAGATAAAATAGCAGTTTCAAATACCTAAGGAATCTGGATGACATAGGAACTTAAAGAAAATGGCCATTTCTTAATTTTTCCCCTGCATAAATGATACATTCATAGACTTTTTTCCTAATTCTAATAAGTTCCACATTTATAAAGTTATTCTTATACTTTTATAAAGTAAAACTAAACAAAAGCATTTTAATGAGGAAAATGGATTAAAAGATAATAAACACCTATTTCAAAACCGCACAACTGAACCTTTAGTTTTGCAGTCTTTGGGTACACAAAAGTATATATAAGGTAATCCAAGGGTACAATTTTCAAGCATACAGTACTGACAAACTGATTTTGTAGTTTAACAACTCAGATCGGATTGTAGAATCTCTACATACTTTGGTGAAGACTTAACCACTAAAAATATCGTTCAAAATCTTGTTTTTAACAAGATTGCTGATATAAATATATATAAAAATAAGACAGAAAGTATGATGTTCTGGACTAGCTGATTTACTTATTTTCCTTTTTCTCACCCCAGAGCATCCTGTCTCTGCATTATTAAGAAGATCAGAACATGCTTTATGCAGCTGAAAGCCTTACCTTACTTTGAAGATTATAGCAATATGCTAATTGCAGCTTCATCACAAAACTGGTGTGGGGTATTTTTCTCCCTCAAAAACTTAATGTAATTCAGTAGAAATCATTCCACAGGAAACATGGATTTTTAAGCAACATTTTTAGGATATTGCACACACCAGGAAAAGGAAAGGAGATTTAAAACAATATGATATTCCAAACAATTTATGGTCAAGATGAAGTTTTCCCATTTGTAGTTGGTTTAAAAGAACTATGTTAATGCTTCAGGATTTGACCTGTTGCATTTTCTTCATTTTCAAATCTGGCAACTAACAAATATTTATGTAGTCAAATCCCTCATGGATTTTTTTTGAAGCTTTGAACTGCGTTATATAAACACATGTCAACAGAGTTCAACCTAGATATATTTTTCCTTCTTCTTTACATCTACGATGTAAACTGGTTTGTTTCTTATTTATGAATCCTAGGATAACGCTTGCAGGAATGGAAAAAACAAGTTAGCAAGATAAATTTCCAAACATATAAAGCATCCAGCAGGAGACAGATGCTCCCTTCCATCACTCTTCTTCTCTTACCAGGGCTTGTTAAGAATAACTTTTTCAGTTCCCCCTGCCATCCGGTTCTGTGTGGCTGACTCGCTCAAGTTTTTGTTAAAACTTAGTAGCTCATCAAGAGAGTTATTTCTGTTCTACTTTCCTCAATGTGTAAGAGGAAGAAGATATTCAAAATGTGACAACATGAAAATATGCTGCAGAATATTTTGCATTCCTACATACGATTAGACTCAAATGTCTGATGTATCCCAATGAAGACAACCGCTATTTGAAACATTTTTCTAACTTGATAGTCATTTCCTTATGCCCATTCTTCAAAAATAAGCACAGTTTTCAGCACATGTGCACAAAAAAGAGCCATGAAAAAGAATTAACAAATGAGAGGGAAGCTGGAATACACACTATAAGCTAAGATCAGAGAGTTTACACTTTCAAATCCTATCACCTATCATTACATGGCCAGTGAGCAGACACATGCAACACTAAACTGCATTTATCAAGTGGTTACTTCTCACTGCCCAGCCTCTACTTTGCCTTCATGGAGTAGGCCACAAACTCTGCAGGTCTGGGCTATTAAATTTGCTGACAAGGAGTCGGGACAGAAGAAAACCCTATGCTCTACAATAAATTCTTGCTTCTTATTGAATTAAAACTACCTTTATGATGAAGTACTTTGATCCACTCAGCCAAGCGATACTTCCATCTCATCCTTTGAAAACGGCTATCTTGCCTAAAAGAGCATCCAAAGCCGAGAGCTACTGATTGACGGGAGACATACTGTAAGTTCACCAGGAGGTTTTTTCATGTAAATATAATAAAAGATTTCCTGGTGCTGTATAATTGCCCTATAAAATTTCCCTAGGTTTGTTACTCTTCTATTTTCAAAGGAATTTCATATATTTTCTACTATACAAATGGCCTTATCTGCAATACATAAAAGCTGAAGGGGATGCTTAAAAATGCTTACAGATTTCACCATATTTGGAAATGCCTCCTCTTTCTCTAACAGTCAACTTCAGAAGCAGCAAAATCACTCAAAATTAGAAATGCATTCAAGCACAGTGACTGCTGAAATATTGCTCCACAAAGATGCCTGTTTAGCGTGTCCAAAAAAATCACAGAGGATCTGACTACCTCTAGCTATTATTCATCTTCCCACACTGTAGGTCCGCTCCACCCCAGCCTCCCGTCCGTAAAAATGCAAGTCTTAAGCTAGAATCAGGACTATTTTCCTGTACCAGAAAAGAATGCCTGTTCTTTGAAAAATATCCTTCAAGGATGCTTTACATACATTTGCTCCAAAAATCTTGATCCATCTGAAGGTCAGGATCTACATTGGCTAAGAATGAAGATCACATACTGATTGTTCTTAATAGAAAAAACCCAAAAAGCTGCAATAATGGCTATGTTTGCAAACAGGGTTCCTCACCTTTGTGTTCTAGAAGGCTGGGATGTGTACTTTCCCCACATTTCAGTTGTCAGAGGAGGCATGGGGAAGCAAATCAGGAATACAGAAAAGGCAGAACTAGAGGGTCACTGTGACATGGACTTACCACCTTGTGTCACCCCCAAAACAGGGAAAAGGAACCTGCTGAACCTGCTCAGCCCAGAGGATGAAGCAGCAGCATTTCGTTCATTCACTAGCACAGGGTTTCACCGCAGTGGCTTTTTTTCCCCCCCCCTCCTGTCAGGCCCTAGTAATTCAGAGAGGCACCAAGGCCAAGGTTTAGCTTGTAAATGCAATACGTATTTTAATCAGCTTACTTAAGCCATTTTTTCTGAGCTCCTATTTTTCTTCCCCTACAGAATTATTTTGAGTGGACTTATAAAACAGACCACAATCAAGAAAGAGCATGTCATATTATGGCAGGGGTTTATTAATCTTTTTCTCATTATAATAATGCTCTTCTATTACAGTGTTTAGCCCTATGAGGTATGACATATTTACGGTGGCCAATGTTCAGCACACAGTCCTTTACTGGCTCAATAAAAGTAACATAGCGTACTTTGTCTTCCTACATCTGAAGAGTTGGCAACACATTTTCTGAAAAAATAATCGTGAATTATAAAATAGTTTCAACCTAAGCAACAACAACCAACATAGTATGGCCCAGATTCTTCTTTCTCACTACTCTCAATTAATTCCTTGAAAGCTTATTCCTAAGCTTGGAATAGAAATATCAGGCTGCATAGGTTCACGATAAAATTTTAAAAATGCATGAAAGAAATCCTGGTTTTCCATCATAAAAGCTAAGCTGTCAAACAGCTGAGTTCGTTTTCAGCACCCATCACCTGTTATATACTTAATTTTATTCTTCCTTTTTATCTCCCTGCCTTGACTCCCTATCTACCTAAGAACAATTAAATAGAGATACAATGTTCATAATCAGCATTCAGCTGACATTTCAGATGAATTCCAATCCACAGCATTGTTTTATGTTTATTCCCTAATTCATCCCCCCAGAACATTTCCCGTCAAGCATTGTGTAAGTTTGGTATTGCAAGCAAAGTGGCTGTCAGATAGCGAGAGTGTCTGTGGCGATGCTGATGAATTTGCTGCTGTGGAATATGGAAAAAAAAAATGGAACTACACAGGCAAAAATAAAAGAAAAGAGAATTTAAAAGTCACAAAACTTAACAATATTAAAGTATGCTGCTTCCACGGGAGGATATTTGTTAACTTATTTTCCCATTCAGCTATTGATTTTTGTAATGCCAGAGCCTCCAGCACAGAAGAAGAGGGAGATCACACCTCCCACTATAGATGTGTAATTTGAGTGCTGAAATGCCCAAAGCTGGGTCTGGCTCTTGGGAATGCCCAGGCAATCAGCTTCCCTGTAGCTAATGGGAAGGGACAAAAGTTTCTGAAATATGGTGCACGAAGCCTGCATGAAATGTCTTCTCCAGGGATTGCATAGGGACCCTAAGCACTTCTGCAAACTCATTCCAGCTCCCAATTTAGCCTCTCTAAATAGGAGTCTTGGGATTCAGACTGCTCACTTCACTTGGAATAGCTGGCAACCAAGGACAGAAATAGTTGCATTTTTTCCCTCCCTACAAAACAACCTCATGGTTTAAACATCATTGATAAAACATGAGAACTGTTATGGAGTTCTATTCAACTGAGAAAATCCAAATATTTTAGAAAAGAGCATGAAGACATTATAAGTAAGGGCTGGAGGTTCCTATCTAAGCTGTTGCAAGGAAGTAGAGAGGAGCACAAGTTTTAAGTATCAGGCCTAAATCACAGCAAGAAACAACACAATTGTTAGGAAATACATTCTAAATGTAAGACTAGCAAAGGACTTCAGATGATTTAAGGTGGATTAAGGATTCTCATTGCAGAACATGCTAAACAAACACCTCTCAGGCATACGCACAGAAGTACATCCAACAGCAGGGCGGAGGTTTGAGCTAGAGAACGCCTTCAGCCCTGTTTTTTCTACAGTACTTTGATTTATAGTATCAGAAAGATAATCAAGATAATGATGAGCTCTTCAGTGCACCATTCTGTGAAGGAATGTGCTGTCTTTTGGCTCCACCTCTCAACACTGAACGTGCATCTCATTTGTGATCCCTTAATTCAAAACACAGAAGCAGCTCCTGCGAAAAGGACCTACGTATATATCTCTGCAATTGCATCCACTAGATCACGCTACAGAATTTCTTAAGCATTCATGAAAAACTCTGTATAGGTCCCATGAGAACTTCTTAGACCAAATGTACTAAACTTAGGTGCCTCCAGAATCCAGCAGTCTCAGAAATCAGGAAATCTGAATCACATTTTTGAACCCCCATCCTCTCACGGTATTTTAAGGTCCATAATAACCATAAATGCAGTCTATTATACTTAAGAGCCAGCACTCCCACATCATACAAATCCAAAGAATCCCTTACCTTGATCTGTACTACAAAGCTATGATAACAATAGGAACACTTTCCTCCTACAAATGCAAGCAATCTAATTCAGTCTCTCTTTCTAATCAGTCTTTACAAAGTTATTTATAACAGAGGCAAGCAAATTATTTAAACTAGAATTAAATGATTCACCCCAACTTGTTTTTTTCAATCTAGTAATACAATGCAGAATTGTTGCTGCATTTATGAACACTTTCAGCTTGCCATTACTTAGACACATTTCTCTGAAGTTGTTGAGTCTATTGCTCAGTATATATAACTAACAGTAGAAAGGGAATATCACCCACATTCACTACCAATAAACTGAAAAATACTGAAACAATTTATCCCGATTCTTTAACTCCAGTTCTTGCTACAGAACTGAGGTATTCAAGAGCACCATGTGGGCACCTGTAGCACTGGAAGAAGTGGGCTTGCATTCGTACAGTGTATTTGAATAAAAATACAATACAGTCCTTTCTGTGATAAAAAAAGGAATGTGATTATGACTAAGTGGACTGCTACACTAGCAAACGTTATAACTGTATTGGGTCATTGTACAATCATTCATGCCCGTAAAGGTATCTTGCCGTGTACATGCGCAAGACAGGTTTTGAAAGTAGTTACCTCAAATTAGCATGCCCTTATGTCATCCTCAGCAATGGATTAAAAAATCAGAGTAAAGAAACCTAGAAAAGTTCTAATGCTGTTCCTTTAGTCCAACAGAACTGTTTGAATAACTGCTCAGCACCCGGGGACCTTCAGTTAACGGCTTGGATTAAAGATGGTGGAAACAAAACATTCAAAGGCTACAGTATTCTTTTAAAAGCTTTGCAATGTCAAGTTCAATTATACTTGAAATGTTCACATATATAAAAGACAATGCTTTAAAATGAAATAGCTGAGGATAATAAAAATGCGACAAGACAGAAAAAACATGGGGTTTGTTTGTATTTTGAAATATAGTGTAGTATCGAAGAATAAAGTTGTACAGGTATATGAGAGCATCTAAGAGATGAAACCCCACAAAGATAGCTAAAAACTTCAGTCAACTGTCTTTAGATGCTGCATTTAGACTTATTGCAACAAGTATTCAGTTCTTTTTTTAAACAATATTTACCCAGTGCACCAGACATGAAAACCCACCCACTCAAATTTCTTCAGTCTTATATCTTCCCTTTCTGTTGATCTAAAAATCTGTCCTATATTTCTACATTTCCAATTTGCTTAATGATAGGTTTTATCAAAACATCTATTTCCTTCATCTGCGTGAATAGTCTGAGATTAAGTTTTTGTCAGATATTATTTGCATCCACAATTAATTTGCCACTGAAACTAATGCAGAAATAATACTGTGCCCACCACACACAGCTATAGACCCAAGTTCCCCTGTATTTGCACACACTTTAATCATAAGTGCTCTAGTTTCTGTGGGTTGATTAGAGGACTAGAAACCTAAGTACCAGAAGGAAAGATAAAATTAGAGTTAACGATCCAATTTGTGCTTCTACTTACACAACTATAAATCAAGACTAATTCTACTGACTCGAGTGGAATAACTAGGAACAAGATCTGCTAAATGCTTCTGGATTTTCTCCTGCTAAGACAGACAAAGGAATAGAGTTACTTATGACCTTCTCCAGAGACACCTCCCGATCCTAGGTATCTTACTGGGTTTGTTCACACAAGTATCAACCAGCTGTACTTCTTTACCTGTTTGCCAAGGTTTTTAAAAGTAATAATGAAACCCAAGCACAAAAAGCTGTTCTATGTCTCTTGGAAGCAGGCAACCTGGTAATTTAATGGATTTACTGAATTATCACATAAACAGTTTAAGGAATATAAAGATGTTTAAGACATTAAACAACTTCTTTGCACGGATCTCTCAAAGGAACAAAATGGAGACAGTACAAGAAACCCACAGGCTTATGAAATGTTATCTTTGGAGTAAAATGACGATACAAAGGGTGGCAGACCAGTTTGCCTGCATCAAACAGAGAACTCCAAATGACCAACACGTTCTACTGATGGGCAGATTTACAATGCAAAGACAGTCAGCGTGTTACCTTTGCCTAAATAATCTTTCCAGGCCAGATACTCAGCTTCCTCCCTTTACTGACCTGTCTGTATAGTTCCACTGACATGACAGAAGTATCTCCATGTTGCCTCTGGTAAGGAAGTATTCCTGTGGTTTTGTGTTATTTATAAAACTTGGTATACACACTGAATGTATAAATCAAGTTTCCCCTTGATGTTAATATAGCCTAAAAAGAACACTTTCTTGATGTTCTTCAACTACCTAGGTAGAAAAAGCACTAAACAACTTTATATGGAAACTGACAACTTTGCACCTCTTTAGATTACAAAAGGAAGGGAGAACAAATACATTAATTTTTGCAACCAAAGATACTACAAATTATAATGTATTTCATAATATTCAGTCACGAACTGCAACAGCAAAACCACCCACAAACAGGGTACCTCTCAATATAGCCTCCCATAAATCTGTTTCTCTCATCACAATTTGGGACTTAAGTGCTATTCTTTAACAAAGAAAATATCTAAATGGCTCCTACCTGGTATAGCTGGTAAGACTCCAGACTGTAATATTGCTGTTCCCTAAAGAAAACAGAAAATTTTAGAATGAAAAATCTTTACAAGAAATAGAAACTTTACAAAATATAGGAAGAATGGCAGAGAAATCACTTCACCATCACAAAAGCTTAACACATGGTTTTAAAATCCAGAACAGACACAAAGGTGTTCAGACTTACAGGTGTTCAGAACATGCATAAGTTGCAAAACCTTTGTGTACCTTAGTAAATGCTAATTAACTTGACTTTGGGTGCTTTGCAGCAACTGTAGCAGGCACAGTGAAGCTTAGCTCTATTGAACCATCTTGAATTAAACAGCAAAAAGGAAGAAAATTTGATATTCAGAGGCAGATGAGACCAAGTTGGAGTACCATGTAAATTAAGGCCATGCCTATATTTGCTTAAAATGGTAGGTGCTGTGAACAGACCAAAGCCTGGTGTGCTTCTGACTCAGGTCCATAAAGCTAACATATTTTATCCTTGAATTCAGAGTGCCTACAAATCCCGCCTGTGACATCCGAGTCTTTCTGGAAAAGCTTTGTGCCATCTCAGATGCTTCACTTTGCCCGTACCGTGTTGGTACAACGGCAGCTAAGGCACATCAAAGCAGTCAGGCACAGAGTACCAGCACCCATTCACACTTAAAAGTGTGTTCCCAAACATGCTGGCAGGCCAGCTTTCTCCCCAGCTATACNTAGAGTACCAGCACCCATTCACACTTAAGAGTAAGTGTGTTCCCAAACATGCTGGCAGGCCAGCTTTCTCCCCAGCTATACTATCTACGTCAGTCAAAGCTGATCTGAGGACGCTCTGGCACTTCCATCTCCAGATGGTATCAAGGCTGCTCCTGCACTGCAACATCAAGTCAGTCTGGTCTGTGCTGCTAACCAACACTCTGCCAAAGGGATCTCTTTTATATGTGACCTTGGCAAGAACAAGAATTCATCATCACGATTCTTTTCTTTTGAGAAATAAATGTGTCTTCCGAACTTTGAAGTGGAAAAACGCTATATACTTATTAAAGCTGAGCAATAACACTGCTCAATTCTGAAGCAATAAAATTCCATTTTGTATAACTCCTGACAGTAATTTTCATCACCTAAATACACAGACTTGTGACGTCTGATAACTCTTCGTTTCCTATGCTTTCTTATAAAGTGGTGGCTTTTCAGACACACTCAGGACTTTACATATACTTTACATATATCTTTGCCCTAAACAGGCACTGTGTTGACTTCTCAAAATTTCTCAACAGGAAACAAAATAGATTATTTACTTGTTAATCCATGTAAAAGTTCAAGTCTAATACTAATTCCTGCACAACATTTTCTTAAGGCAAACGTATTAAGACATAAAGCTCATTACATGCAACCATCACAAAAAAACTTTCAGAGCTATCAGCTGGATCCAACTTCAGTTAAAGTAGGTGGAAAGGCTCTTTTTGGTTTTGATGGACCTTGCAACGAACCCGAAAAAGATTAGAAAATATTACACTGATTCCATTTCAGCCAATAGAAGATATATTAGAAGAGCTTAATAGGAACAATTAGGGTAGGGAGGTGGTGTAAGTTTTTTATAAAATACAGTTGTGAAATCTGCAACACAGAACAACTTTCAACAGTGGAACAACACAGGACATATGGGATGTTCTGCCTGATCCTATTGCAAACATGGAATCTACAGCTTCATTATTTACTTGAGCTTTTATGCTAGCTGAATATTTTCATATATGAGGCACTGAATTTGAGCAACTGTTTAAAGTAGAAGTAGAAGGGAGGGGGAGGAAATCAGAAATATGGTCAAGATCTCATTTCTGAAACAGAAAGAACATCCCACAGCATTTCAGAAAAAGAGCACTTCATTAATTTAACCATAGTGGATGTTATTTGTTTCTATAGTTACTGTGTGCCACCACAGAAGTTGCTGCTTTCATTTGAGGAATATGCAGAAGTATCTGCACCGATGAAGAACAGAGGACTTCGCAGTCCGTTATGAGCAATATTCTGTATATTTAAGCAACAATATTTTCCCATTACAATAGAACTTCTATGAATTCTTTGTCACTATTGTTTATAGCAGACTTGAAAAATGCTTTTTTCCTGCCTCCAGTATCTTGTTAGGGGTTTACTAATACAGACTATCAAAAAATTATTTCCCCGACTTTGATTATGTCTGTGGATGTAAAGCAGATTATGCTGCTTCTGAAGGTCGCATCTGCTACCTTACTCAATGGAACAGAAAGCGACAGACTGCAGCGTTGAAATGTATAAAATTCAAATCTTCCTAATGAGAAAGGATCTCACAACTTTCTGGCAACTTTTTTTTCTTCTAAAAATAAAGCTTTTTTTTGTTGTTGTAATTTGTGGGGTATGAGGGGGAACTGTATGTTACATAGTTCACAAAGTCAATGAAAAATTGTTTTGGGAAGGGAAAAAAAATACCTTTATCTTCCCCACCTTTGCCTCTAGATTCATTAATCTGCACAGCCTTGCTGTCGTGATGCATGAAACTAGATAGCAAGTTGGAAAAATATTTTTAACTCTCTTTCCATAAATGCATTACACATCAGAATACCTTAAATTGTGGCAAAAACATAGATAGAAATGAAGTAGAGAAAGCAGAAAACCTGAAAGGAAATCGAAAGCTCTTTGAAGAAAGAATGGCATTTTGGTTCCTTGTTTACACATAATCTCCCAGAGAGGAGTCCTCTTTCATCATTACAGATGTTACAAGCAACAGTAATGCAAAGAAACAAAGAATAAACTGAATATTTTTATAATGATTGGTTTTCTTCTCACCTTATAACAAAGTTATTTGCAAAATAGCATACGCTCCTACTTGCTAAACAGCTCTGCTCCCCCTGTAAATTCAAGCTATAACTACTTGATTTACTTGCAAATTAGGTTTTGCTGTTTTTCCTTCCTCTCAGTGTTGCACAAGTATAGCAATTCTGCAAGAATGAGGATTAAAAAGTCAGCAATGCTGAACAGTTAAAAACATTTCAGTCACAGAACCTTTTTTTTTTTTTTGGTAATGTGCTGCTTAATGCAAGTTGAATTCAATCAGCAGAGCTTTTTGACCTCTGAATGTGAGTAAGAATTCAAACCACCATTTGCCTTTTATTCTGTGCATCACATATGACGTGGAAATAACTGAAAATTAAAGAGATCCTTTTGTTAACATAGGTACAGTTTGTTCAACAATGGAGTCTTATTTCATGCCTGGAACTCCCAGTCACTCTTATAAAATAAATTCTAAAAAGTTGTTCATAAAAATGTACAAATTAGGTAAGATGAGAAAATTGATAAAGGCTAGACAGGTAATAGCAAATGAATATACCTTCAAAGTCATTATTAGAAGATTAGATTATACTTGACAAAGAAAGATGCAACAATCAAACACAAGTTAGATGTGTGAAATTACATCAGATGTGGGACTGATAAAATACCACTGAAATTACAGTAAATAGACAAAAGACAACAAATAAATAAAAGAATCAGATGTGAATGATAAAAAAGTCTGAGATGATAACAAAAAATAAAACCAGTCTTTTGTTATCAAGTGATTTTTCCAGACTGTAAGGTGGTTGTCTTCATTTCCATTTCAATATGTCATATGCTATTATTTCTGCAACTCTGAGGCCTCCTGCTGCAATCCTTTGTAAGAGAGAGGCTTCACTAACTTATAGCGGCTACTGCTAAGGCGACTCAGGAGAAAGACATGCTTTTGTCAGTAGGAGAAACTTTAAAAATTATTATGGCATAATATACAAACGTAAATGCATGGTTTTCAATTGCAAAGTATAATACATATCTCAGCCTACCATCAAAGAAGAAAAGGGGTAAGTGACCTCACATANGTCTCAGCCTACCACATAATTACATCGAAGAAGAAAAGGGGTAAGTGACCTCACATAAATAATATGCTTTTGTTATGCCTGCTATGATATTCAGACAATAACTAATAAAGTGAGTATCTAAGTCCTGCATATCTCTTAATATTATGCATAAATATAAGCTAAATCTCTTTCTGACATAGTTTCTTTTATCTGTGACCCAAGAGCCGAGCGCTGAAGGGTGTGATGCCCGGTTGTTAGTTCAAACAACCTCACCACTACAACACCCACAGTAAACGGATATGTACCACTTGTATATCACACATCATGAACTACATGTCCAGGGCTATTTTAACTCTGGTAGTGATCTGGCTGCTGTCAGATGACATTCATTTTTGATGTTCTGCTTCCAAATATCTTGGGCAGGGTTCAATGATAGATGTTAGGAGAACCCACTAGTTTGGTACGCTGTATCATTATTCATAGGTTAGCTGTTGCCCTAAACAGCTAAACAGACCCTAAGCCTTGGCATTTATTTCTGTGTGTGCAAATAACCATCATATTACATAATCCTTTTTACAATCAAAATGGGATTATTCCCCCCACCCCCTGTGTATATTTGGTATATCTTTGTCTTTCTCTCCCCCCTCTTTTTTTAAGTTTCATTTTATTTAATTCAAAGTTTCATTCACTTTAAATTTCATGAAATACATGATTTACCAAGTCGGTTCTCATTTAAAAAATTACCGCACACAAATACTGTCCCATATAATGAGCAGCATGCCTACCTTTCTCTATATACTCAAATCACTTCCCATGGACTATATACCCAATTCTGCTGCGCTGCTGCTAATGGGAGTTTTAGTCTTTGGACACGAGATCAGCCCCAAAGTCCAGATCTTCCAGTGTAAGCTCCAAAGCAAGGAGCAAAGATTACTGTACTGTGCAATTTCCTATTGTTGGAAGAATTTTGCCAGATTCATAGTGACAAGAGGCATCACAACTGCTTCGTAAGCTTATCTCCGTGGTGTAAAAAAGGAGCCAGGAGCTTACAAGTCATATGGACAGAAAAAAAAATAAGGAAAATATTGCCTTAAGACTAATCCCTCCCGTTACTGGTTCTAGGGCTAGGAACAGATAGATAGCTGTTCCATGTAAAACATGTATTTTCAAAGAACCAAAACATTTTTGTTTCATAATTTTCCTCCTTAAAAGGAGGAAACCACACTTCCAAGAAAAAGTAGATCAGCTTCTGTAGACTGTAATGCTGAGCTGGACTCCATCATCGCTGGCAAGAGGAATGAAATGCCATTTGCCTGATAACTGTCAACATTTCAGACACACCTCATCAGTCACAGCTTGTGTCATTCCCTTTGTGTATCTTTAGAAATAAAGCTTTTCTTTCAGCTCATCTAAGTTTGGCAGCTTTTTATAGCTCCATTATTCTGAACCTAGTAAGAGTTAGATGTACAGATTTTTAGGTGTCATTTGCATTAGTCTAAGCACATCTGTGAAGTTTTACCCCAATCTGGGTCCTCAGACTGGAAGAAGAAAGGCTCAACATAAATGAGAGGCTTCCAGATTCTTCTTGTTATGACTGAGGAATTCATGCTCAACAGTAATAGAAGCAACTATTTGCACTGTGAGGTTTTTATTCAGCACATAGCAAAAACGGACTCATAAACAGAGAGGGTTGATTGTGACATTGGTCAGCTGCTTAATTTTCATGGAGAATACGATCTAGATTTTTTTCTCCTTTGCGTTCCTTTATTTTAAAGCTATTGTGCGCTACTAAGACCATGCAAAACATTCAGTTTTTCAAGAGAAAACCGCCAAAACCATGACTCAAAATCCAGAGAGTGGTCCCTGAAAAGCGGAAATTGTGAAGCAGGCTTCTCTAACAAGGAACAAAGACTCTCATGCCTGCTGTATACAGCTGGTGGCCCTTCGTCACAATCCCTCTGACTGCTTCACGTAGTTTTGTATGTCGAGGGAGGCAGCAGATTACAGTTACGTTACATAGTTTGTGACAATAGTACCTTGAACAGTCAGCAACTTCACAAAGGAGCAAAGGACACACCAAGAAATTCTGAATGAAGATTTTGAAATTAGCATCAACAGAAATCAAACGGAAAAGTGTCAATTGCTTTTGGAAAATGGAAAAGAAAAATTCTTGAACGTGTCCGGCAAAGCTCAGATATTTCAGCAAAAAGAAACCATTCTCTAATGAAACTGACAGTTAAGGCACCTTCCTTATGAGGATTAAAAGACTATGAATTATTGTTGGAGCAAATCACTAGAAAACTTTAAAGCTGGAATGTTTAGGCTGCCACAGGAAAAAAAAAGAGTTCCCAGGAAAGGTTGATAAATACAGACATATGGAGCAACCCTTAAAGGTCATCTGCTTTGATGGGCTGTTTCACAATGCCCAGCAGTTGATCAGGTTCTGAACAAAAGATACAAAACTACTAAACTCTATAATCCTTCGTAACAACTCCAAATGAAACAGAAACTCCTGTCCGTGGCATGCTTCAGGTGCAGGGCTCCAGTTTCAGCCACAAACTTCTGATTACTCAGCTTCATCTGTGGCAAGCCAACTGTCGGCTTACAGAAGGATTGCTGAAGTCAGTTCAGAAACATCTCAGTTTGCTCAGCCAAGCCCAAACATCAGCTATTTTCTGAAGCATGAAGCTGGCGATTTCAGTGGCACTGGCACTCTGTGCTCTGTGTCACATTAAAATACGCCTACCTGCGGGATAATCACAGCCCAACTCATCTACAAGTTTCAGGTGTTGTTTAAACGAGAGATGAGAAAGACTGAAAAGTATTGTTTAGTTCTAGTCCAGATTTGTGTACTCATCTTCCCTCTCTCATGTTTTCACAGAAGAACTCTTCAGTTGGGATTGTGATATGCTTCTGTTGAGAGGAGCCTTCTGCTTCGTGCTGTGGGCTTCCCACCCACCCGCAGCCATGAGCCGTTTGTCACCCTATCCAGACCATGACCGTCGGCATCAGAATATGACTGTTAGCTCCAAAAGTGACACGCCTGCCCTTTAGCATGCTCTGAAATGCTCCATTCAAGGGAGAGAAAGAAAAGCTGGGCTGAGTCCTCTGCCACGGCCACCACAAGGGCCGGTACCTGGACCCAGCTGCCCAGCCTCCACCCTCAGATAAAAGCCACCTCCAGCTGCCACCTAACAGCAACAGCCCTGAAATTCAGCTGGTGGGAGTCTGGGTTGCAACGCCGAAGGGTCAAATTTCAAGCTCTGCTACTGATAATACGTGGGCATGGGGAAGCTGACACAGCAACGAGGCACATGATTTGCTCTTGTCTTTTGCTTCTCAAAAGCAGACCTAGAATTACTACATACCAGAGAGCCACACTAGGAGTGTGCTGAACAACTGCACGGTAATGCAATTACACGGTCACATATCATTTTTTCCACGGGACATCTGCCTCATTCGCTGCACGAGAGGGACACATGTGTGGGTAAAACCAAGATGGCATGAGCAGCTGTAAATCTGTCAATTCCTTAACAGTGAGAGGCTTAACTTTTCAACCTAAATAACATCCTTTTAACATCACATACATATCTCATTATGTACAAAAGCATTCAGACAGAATTCTAGAGGAAACAGCTATGCAATACCATTCAATGCATATAAAATATCTGGTGTAAACACATCACTGAAGTTTGTGTCTGTTTCCAGGCACCACTACAAGTCAAGCTTGCACACTTGCTAGATAAAAAAAAAAAAACAGTCAAGAGCACATACAGCTGCCCCAAAGCCATAAAACTCACCCCAAGCAGACAGCAAAGCCTGAAGGCACATAACACCAAACCATCATAAGCTCTCCTACCACCGATATCAGCTAGTCAGCCTGGTGTTACAGAGAAATGCCCAAAACTACAACAACTTAAGAAACATAAATAAAATAAAGACACTCTGCCACCTCCCTCAAACACAGATTTTGGGTTTGTCTTACAGTTTTTTAAACTAGTTTCATAAGGTTTGAGTTTCTCATGGTGTGATGGTTCCAGATCAAACAAACAATATTATTAAATACTTCTGTGATTTTGAGAGTCTGTCCTACTTAACCACAGGTAAAAATCAGAAGCACTGGTTTTTCTACAGGTAGAAGCACTTCATTATTTCATGGAGGTTTTGTAAGGACAGATACAGGGACAAGCTGCAGAGAGAGATACTGCAGTAACAAACCCTCTAGGTAGATCTGTACAAGCAACTCAAATGAAAAGGTGGACACTAACGATTATGATATTGCTGAACAGATGATCTCACCTAAGCTTCCTGACAGACCTCACAGCACAAAGACACTGGAGCATTATGAGAACACGTTTCACTCCCATTTCACAATACAGGAGGACTTCCATAGCCGGAGCCTGGACTAGGCTGAGGAATTCAGCAAGCCCGGAGAAATGGCTAAGCCAGGCATAGCAAATTGCCTCTGAGACCAATTTTAATTCAATGTCTTTGATAAATACAGATGGCCAGAATTGGTGCAGGAGTGAGAAGGCAGGAACTAAAAACAATTCTTCACAAAAAATAAAAACACCATATGCAAATGTCATAGGGTATATTCATCAAACTCGACAACTGGGGCACAGCAACTCCTGATTTCAGAGCACAGAACACTGAACAAATACACCTGTGAATTAATGCTAGATACATAATAAAATGTATTAACATCAGCCTTCACTGCCTCACCTTTTGCCACATGTATCTCATAAAAATCATTCTGCCATTCAGGACATGAAAGACTCTTTACACAATTGCCATTAGAATAAACCATCAAATACACTCAATTCAGAAATGATAATTTTTTTTCTCCAACTGTGAGGTCTAAGATCCAAGGCAGACACCCCTAATCTAAAGTTCAGCATATCATACATTCTTAGGGCCAAAATAGACAGCCAATTCCTCCAGGTAATGAGAATCAGCTACGTTGTTCCCCTAACTCCTCAGTTGAGCTGTCATGATTTACAGTAGCAGAAGTTCTGTTCTGGAATTTTACAAAAAGGAACAATTTTTAATTTCAGCGTAAGACACCCAGCAGATTTTCTGATTCCAGGTAGTATTGTCAGCCTTTTAGAGATGTTTTCCTAGCAACATTACATTCCCTTTTCCCCTTTTCAGAGCCTTGTTCAGCTAGGCTCCTGTTAGTTGAACCACCTCTCCTAAGGCACATACAGAAACTCCAGCTGTAATGCTTAAGCAAAGGAGTTCAAACACACATTTGTTCTGACTGTTGAAGGTTCAGCGGTGCACTCACAGCACTGCTTTAACCATTCACATTCTCACAGGCGAACGTGAGTGCCGTGGTTCGGCACGCAGCTGAATAATAGTGCATGCAGTAGCTTTAGCTGTGCAAAAAGACAGGATGTGTTTCTCTTTTAGAAGCGGTAAGGCCTTTGTGAATAGATAGATGTTTATGAACAATACAAATCAACATTAACTACAATAGGTTATATATTTGTATTCTTATAGAAAGACAGTAAAATTGCAGGCATCTGCTCCTACAGCTGTATTTCAACATGAAAAGAGGATTATTTAAAACTGAATTTAGTTCTGATAACTGGGGGGAAAACATCTTTTCTATTTATGCCAAAAAAACTTTTNTAAAGTCCTATCAAGTGCAATGGAACAGAAAGTAATGTACACAGAGTCAAAAAGGCTTCAATTCCATGTAGTCTGGTTTATATTCCATATATTGCAATTTCCAACAGGGGGTAGCATTACACTACTACAAGAACATTTGATATTTAAGATACACTCGGTTTCCCCACATTTGCTAGTCTGACCTTCCTTGTACTGTTAATTTCCACTCATTCTGCACCAGGAGAAAACCACTCGAGGCAGAGACTCCGGCAAAACTACTGTACCACTGAAAATAAGGCTCAGATGGGGCCCAAAAATGTATGAGTAACAGCAGACTTGACTCTACCGTGCAGATAAGCAGCTGTGTGGTGTTCTCATCTCACTCTTTTTGCTCAGCATGTAAAAGAAACAAAAGAGGCAAGGTGCACATAGACTGGATGCAACACCGCACGTGATCCATTTCTTTTGTATTTGAAAGTTCACGAGACTAACTGTGCCACCACTGAGCATCGCGGCACTGCAGAAATACCTGTGAAATTTGGAGGGCTTGCCAAATGGGAAGCGTTGTTCTACATTTTCTTAGAATGGCACACCCCAGTAGAAACAACAGAGTTCTGCTGCAGTAGGAGCGTTAGCCCACTTCAAGATTTTAAAAGTCAATATAAAAGTAATGTTTAGCAGGAAGCTTGGAGAGACTGAAAATAAATGAAAAGGACAATCTTTAGCACATGCACATATCAAACATGTAGTCACAAAGGGATTTAGATATCCTTGCTCTCTTGATTAGCAAAGGAGTGATTCATGGCAAAGTTACACCAGAAGAGACATGTAAATCAAATGGTCCAATAATTCATCCATTTCTTGATACTGGGACATTCCTTCTCTGATGAGGAAAGGGGACGAGCTTCAACCAACATGCATATGAGAAATTTTACGCTTCCAATGAAAAATAGCTCTTATGCCACTGTACTGAGAAGCACCCTAACTTATCACAGCTATTCTTCTCAAAAAGTTTCTGATTAACAGAGAACTAATTCTACAAGTTATACAAAATTGTATGAAGTATCCCTTTTACTCAAGCTTTCTGCTTGCAATGAGACTTTAAATCCAAGTCATCTATTCATGAAGAAAAGGGAAATTTTTTTTTGCAAATAAAGAGTTTAACTACAACTGTACAGCTACAGAGACAAACACTAAATAGAGAAGGGCTCAAACATGAAAATATTTCAAAAGCTGGCAAAGTGAAATCTCGGATGTTAGAAACAAATTAAACCTACCTCTACAAATTCTTAGAGATGTAAAAAGTTTATGTTAAGCTGTAATTACCATTTTGAAATGTTCACCTAGGGATTGCCCTAAGAAAAGTCTGTTCCTTCTTTTACTTTCCCTAAAGAGTGTTGTTCCACAGTCAGAGCTTAAGCTTGTGCTTGCACTAAAAATACACTTGGGCCTGTTTTGTAGCCGATGGAGCTATGCCAATTTACATTAGACTAGTTATTTGATTCCTTCCTTCCAGTCCGTTCCACATAAAGACATGAAGAAAAGAATCCTTGTTATAACCTGTTCATCATGCTCACACAAAGAGAGAACTAGATTGGGCTTAGTTATGAGCCTATGAAGAATAAAAATGAAAGCCTTGCAAGATCATCTTCGCATTCATTTTCCTTCTTTTTCAACTTTGCATTTACAGCTAAAGTTAGTCAACTTCTCCCAGAAAAAAAATCTTAACAAGATAATCAATGACCATCATTAGAAAGAAATGGATAGAACTAGAAGGACAAATAAGGAGAGAAAGCCCAAAATAGTAAGATTAAGACAAGTGTTTTCCTTTATCCCCAACCCATCACTGAAATTATGGTTTGTCAAAGGTAATGAAACTGTAATTAAGCTGCACAGCTTCAAAGGATACAGATACTTAACTATGCATGGGGGCTGCTCACAGGCTTCTCCTGTATCGGAGAGCACTGCTGTAAATTATTAGGTATAATTATTTCTGTAGTTTTCCAAAGCTTTCTATAGCAGTTATCTCCATAGCACATGTGTTCTGCTTGACTTTGTGTCTCAAGGAATGACATGAATTGGCAAACTTCATCTGGAAATGTTTTCCTAGTGCTGCAGAGGATTCAAGTGTACAGTTACTTGCCCTGATATAGCCCACTTAACACTTCTCTGTCCTTGTAATAAACCAGATCTGGAAAAGGTTTATATTTCCCTAATATTTTCCGGGCTCAAATTTCTTGTACATTCAAAATTGCTTCCAATCAGCATTGAATTAGCAGAGGATTCCACAGAATCCAGGCTACTGCAGAGGATGTGGCTAGGGGAGAAGGAACACAGCCAGAGTTCGTATCCCACTGATTCCCAGCTGTTGAAACAGTCATTTCAGTTGATTGACAGCTGGCTGCTGCAGTTTATACTGTGAATAGACCAATATCCTCATGTGACAAGACTTAGGAGCACAAAGTCAACTTTAAAGTCCCTTTTCCATCTACCCTTTGGACTCGTGTGGGATTGAACTGCTCCAGAAAGTCTCGAGGACTGCTTTCTTTCATCTACCCTGCTTTAGGAAAGGAAATATGGAAATACATAAAAAATAATGCCATGAAAGACATATAAGCAGAACTTGTATGCAGTAAAGGCACTTTACTGCAGCCTAGAATCTGCGTGTAAGACTCTGGTATTCGCTCACCCCATCCTGGCTGTCATTTATCACATGGATCACATTAACAACCACTTGTTTTGATCTTAACATCCCCATCCCACCCCAGGAAGCTTAGTCTAACTTTAACACACACACAAAAATTACATGTTGTTAGAGACATATTGAAGCATCAGACTTCACTGGAGCTAAAGCAGAGGGGACAGAAAAGCAACAGTAGTCCCACATAACATTTTTCCCCACACATCTGTTCTACACCAAATTGGCTGAATTACTTCCTGAAGCAAGTTAGAGTTTTTCAAGGGACCCTTCAACAGCCATTACGTTACCATGCTAGCAAGGATGGCCAGGATGCAAGGAGGTCCTTTCCTCCACAATGTCATTTAGGAATGGAACAGAAATGGCTGTATACAACTAGTAAAAAGTGGGGTAAAGAGCATTTTTTCCACCATAAAAAAGATTTGCTTAGTTGCTCAGGCGTAGTAACTTTACGGTTTCATTGTGATACCATGGTTCTGACCCAGAGTTCCTACACTTCGAGCTGAGTTTAGCCAGCACCAAAGAAACTCAATAGTAAGTATCTACTTACTTAAGATGGGACAATGGGCTAGCTGAAACATTTAACTGCAGATCCTCAGACAGCTTGAACTGGTCCAGAAGTTCCCTGTGGTCATCTGCTCTCACACCTGTTACTGGGGAAGAGCTCAGAGTTTTACCTAATCCCTAATTCAGGCAAAATGGATTTTGACCTCAAAAAAAAAAATTTAAAAAATCATTGCATCAAAAAAATTTGCAAAATTAGATTTGACGCAATATGCCTCTTCATAAGAATTATGGAAAAGAATACATGAAGAAAACATAATACAATTATGTTTTTCTTTTCTTCCTCTGTTGTTACAACTTGGCTTGAATTTCGGTCATATCCTCAAGCATGTTCTTGATATGCTGCTCCTTTCCAAAAGCTAAAAAATTGCTCAACCCTTCAGCTAATGCCATGCTTAGAAAGAACTGGTTTTCAACTGCCACGTCCTCAGTTGTAGACTTTCTGAATCCACTGAGCGTAAAGGTTCCTGCATTAGTAACTTCTTTCCAGTAACTTTGCAGTTCTTGAAAGACACCGTTCTTCAAGCTCAATTTCACACACAGAAAAAAAATCTGTTGAAATAATGTATTCAGTGCCACTGCTCTGTGATCTTTCCTTTAAAAGAAAATGGCTTTGAACTATTTGTTGAAGTTATAAAAATTAGTGATAGACTTCCCAGCATTTAAGAAAAAAATAATTGTAGAGCAGCTGCTCCATCCCGGCAGGTTGATTTTCTTCGTTAGTAACTCTTATTAATGAGTTCCTTCTGTCCACAGTTCACTTGAAAGGCAAACAACTTTCTGTCTCTCTCACTGCAGCCTGGAAAACATCATATTTAATATCATCTTTAGCACTTCGACAGAATTGTCCGTATCCGAAGTACTGTAGAAACACCATCCCATCAATCCTGACAATAGCCTTGGGAAGTAAACAGTATGCAGATACACGTATGACACAACCAGGTAGACTGAGGTAAGCTGGTCAGAGCCACAATAATAAAACCATAACACAAAATTCCTAGATCAGTCCAAATCTCAAACTTCTCACCTCTCTTGCACACCCTGGGATCCCCCTCCCATTTAAAGTGAGATATTGTCAAAAACACTGTCACCTGCACTTTGCTATCACAAATTCCTGCCAGGAGCCTGCATTAGATAACTAGTGTTACAGCACAGCACGCAGCTTTGTGAAATGCATCCAATGCTAAGCCAGGCAGGGCAAGAACACCAAAGGTTAGCACGGATTTCTTCTGTATTTCCTGAGGTCCGGAGCAATCAACCCCACTCTTCTAGTCTCTGCTATGAGGACTTTTGCAGAGTTGCCTTTCTTTCTTTCCTTCTCTAGACAAGTTGCCTAGCATTTCAGCAGAAGCGTTCACAACTACACACGATAAAGCGATACACAAAACTGAAGGCAACTTTAAAGCAGTCCCTCCTGAAAACCGTTTGGCAGGCTTTTCTAGACCAGAATGGTTTACCCACATTTTCTAACCTTCCTGCCTATGGGAAGTATTCATTCTGTGATTCTTCAGTGATTCATTCCTCAAATTGATTTCAGTGTATTTTTTGCGGAGCGGGTAACAAACAATTTTCTCTTCAGTGGATTTGTTGCCACACCTGCCATTTTCTAGCTAAAAAATGCCAAAATCCCATTACCTGTATGAAGATGTTGTTACCATGTTATTAAACTTTACTAAGCCAATATCAGAAAACCTTATTTGCTCTTTATGAACCAAGTAATACAACTTGGTATAGGGTTGCACATTTATACTAGAAACAGTAAGAATTTGCCTACGTCACAACCTCTACATGACTGATATCTTAGAGATCTAATCTGATTACAATTCCATATGGGATATTATCAGCCAGACTGACAGGATTTCCACAGATATCTTAAGTAATAAGTATATTTGGCATCGTCAATTACCAAAAACTAATTTCAGTCATGTGTCTTGTCATGCATTGTAGACAAATTTAAGCACAGTTTGTGTAATTTTGTTGGAACACATTTCATCCTTCTAATTTGCATACTTCCAGTTTTAAGTGGCTCTGTCAAAAAGGTTTGATAGAAAGGTCGCACCCCTACTGAGAATCTATTTTCAATCTTCTCTTCTACTCCCAGTGAGCTGCTGTCAACCCTCCAGATATCCCATCCAAATGACTGTTATCCTACTGCCACTCACCAATTCCTTCTGAGCCAAGCAATTACTTTGATATCAGCGACCGTTAATCAAAACAATATTTTCTGCATAGCCTCCTTTAATCCACAATCTTAAAAATGTAACTTTGGTAGACATTACAAACATTTTGTAGCAATACAGGTCAAGGAATTGAGGTTTTTTTTAGAGTAACTTTGTTTATGATCTTGCAGAAGGAGAAGAACCACATGGGAATCAACCCTATGAATCTTAATCCAGGGCTGGCACTGGAGTTATTTGCTTCCCCTCTGAGTTCAGCTCAATGTAGTCCATGCTTTCCTAATCTCTTTCTGTGGTTTCTTCCTCTGCAGATATACTCAACTTTCACCCTTTTAGAAAATGAAGATAGAAAGTGTCTGATAACACTTTATAGGATCCTGTTGAATTTTTCAAGACAGAAATTAATTTCTATTTAAAAAGAAAGACAACAAAGACAAAAAAAAAACCAACTTCCATTTTCCATTGGCCACGATCCAAGTGATCTGATGAGTCTCTTTACAACTGGATCAAAAACAAAAACCCCACAAACCCCACATTCCAAAATCAGTAAATTTTTTTCCAGCTTTTATTGTCAGACTCTTCCTCTTTCAGAACAGTTCTTTCTCTCTCTTCAGAAAAGCTATTGCTCCCAACAGAGGAAGAAGTAGCCATCAGTTGTAGTAACAATAACAGCTGTTATCCAGCTTGATTGTATTTAGGGAAGGAAGTAGATTTTTCCCATTTGTTCATTCTGATGGGTATAAAAGGTCAATATCATGGTTTATCAATATCTTAACTGGCTCTCTGACAGAAAAGCAATCCAGCAACTTTTCTATTTAGTACAGAAGAATTAATTCTGCTGAGCTATGTTATCTGCATTCCCTCATGGAGGAAAGCGCTCTCATCTCTTGACATTACCAATATCATTTCACTTACCAGTGGTTTTGTGGCAGGCACTTCTTTTCCCATTACAGACCAGAGACTAGCTGTTCCACTTACTTTCTGATCCCAAGAAGTGCTGAGAGCTCAATTCTTATTATTCTGAATTCACACTAGAACCTTTATTCTTTGCACAATATGCTGTGGGGATTTTTTTTTCACGATCGATGGGGAATATCTTCAGTACTATTTTTTAGATAAGAGGTAAGGCAGCTCCTACAGTGCCGGAAGAAAGTCAGATCTGCACACTTCGGGTAGGGTTGGCACATCTTGTATTTTACTGTGCTGTCTCAAATCCAAAGTTATACCCATTAAGTGACCCCCTCCAAGCAAAGCTTTGGAAGAGCTGGGTCACTTATATCAGCCCTTACCAGCAGCAGCAGCAAAGTAAAAGGAAGCCGGATCTCTTCTTGATTATTTGGGAGTGAAGCCTAATGTAGCAATACCTAAGAAGAAAAAAAATAAACTTCCTTTCCCTCTGAACTGCTGATAAGCAACATCTCAACACAGTGTATATGCAGACCCAACAGCACCTTAGTAAGAGGATGGGGGTCAACTCTGTGATAGACCTGGAGTCCTGGCCAAAACTACAAAAAGGAAAACAAAACAAATCAGGCTCTAAGCCTGACACTACACCCACCTCTTTTATACCCCTTTCCTCTGCCAGTTTCAACTGGAGAACATGCTTTTGCTCCCATCTTTGATTTGCACAGTGCTGTGTGCTTTTGTCAGCACAACCGGCTCCAGAAATGACTGCATTTCTTTGTCAAGGACAAAACAATCATGGATTTCTTTTATTTCAGAAAGATGGTGTGGGGAAATTGGCATCTTAAAAGATGCTTTTGAATCTGTGAAGAGCCAGAAAAATAATACTAATTTATTGTAAAAATTTCAGAGCCTTTTACAGTAACAGTAATGTAAGTAAAATTTCGGATTGCCAAATCATTTATTGTCCAGTGCAGTCACCTCATTTAATGGTTATACATGTCATGGAAGATGCACCTCACTGCAGGTTAATTTATCACAGTCAGGACTTAAAGAAAAACAATTGAAATTAAATCTTAAAAGAGGGCACAAATGCACGTTTTCTAGTTCATGCAAAAAGCCAACAGTACCCAGAATCCATGGTCATCAAAGCATACGGGAGCCTCACAGACACACTGTCACTCAGGTCAATAATACTGACGGCTGACTTCCAGATTCCTCTGAGGTGTAAACTGTTCCTTTTATAGTTTTGACAGTGCGTGTGTTGCCTAACTGCCCAGAGCTCTAAGATTAGAGCAGAAACACAAGTAGAAACAATGCTGCAGAAGGTGACAAACGCATCCTTCTCAACTGAGAATTTAGACAGCCTGCACCTTTTTTGAAGGTGGGAGGAAGCATAAAATGTTACAGCATCACACATCAATAATGTAAAAAAAAAAAAAAATCTTTGGAGAGAGATGTAAAAGGTGTGTAATTACTACTAATCATGTTCCTATACTTTCAGAGAAAGCAGGGAAATAAACACACTACAAGATAAACACATAAGGTGTTCAGTCTCATGAGGAAAGAGGTAATGGCTCCAGCAGAAAAAAAAAATAGCTACATTAAAGTTGTATATAATATATTGTGATTTCTTTAGTATCTGTTTTAATACTACATTAGAAAAGTAGCTGGTTAAAAGCCACAAAAAAAAGAAAACGTTCTCAGTCACATGGATGTGGCAATATAGTCTGCAGCCGCTGTTTCTTGAGTCTCATTGTACAAGTTTACGCCTTATGGCCCTTCTCTTTTACCACTTTCAAAAGCAGTGTCTACAACGAAAGGAGACACACCAGCTAAATCCAGGGTTAAGGGTTTTGTACAGGATTTGGAAGACCACAGCTGTACCAACCCAGCCCAGTTATAGGCTATCATGACCTTGGTTAAACCAGTCCAGGCAAGATCACAAAAGCAGACCTCAGTGCAGGCTGTCCTTTAGAGTTCAAGCCCCTTCTCTGCCTGAGGACACATCAGTCTTGCTTCCCTCTAGGCTTCATCTCTCCCTGGTCTACTATGCACAATGGAAACACAGATATTCATAGTAGCTCTAGATCTACCCAAAGATTCTGCATTCACAAAAGGTTGCGTGTTATTAACAAGACCTGCAGGGACGTGGTGCTGCACAATTAAATATACTGAGTAAAGTGCCTGCTCAAGGATGACAGTACGGACATGCACATGCTTTCTCTTAAAGCTGTAATGGAAAATAAAGCGTTCCTAAAGAGCGGACTAAAAGAGGTCAATTTCATATCTGCTAATCAAAGCAACTCCCCACTTAAACTGAGATCCACATTCCCCCAAGGCAGGTACCAGATCTCCACATATTGCATAGGGAAGGGTTCTTAGCTGCTCAGAGCTGTGGATCCTGCTACCTGACAAAACCCCGAAACTCTTTTGTGCGTCGTGACCACAGCATTCCCATATCTCCACCTACTACAGATATGCTGGGAGATTCAAAGTTTGAGGCATACAGTTACTGTGGCAGCAAGAACTATATAAATACCTCACAGAGGATTTGGGTAGACCAGCTCCTAATTTGGGACCATTGTCTCCAAGGAGGTTTTGGTATTTTTGAATGATCAACTAAAATAGGTGGCTGAATACCAATACAGGATTGATGACAACAGCCACACATAAACTGAAACTTGCTTTTCTCCTCTATCGTGGCGAGTTAACTACCAAAGCAGTAATCGAGCCTATATTTCTACATACATAAGAACTCCCACTGACATAAATATGAGTTTAGGGTGAGCTAGAAACACATAAAAGTCATTCCCACTAATAGGCACATTTCGAGCTGTCAACAGTGATTTGCGTATAACACTAAGTAGCATGAAGAGACAGCCATAATCATTCCATATTAATTCAACTTGCAAGAAGATGAAGAGCAGGGGGCAAAAAGCAAAGCAAAACTAAAACCAGTATTTGTCAGATGGAAAAGGACAAAACCAGTTGGAAAATAATTTTATTTTTCAGACTTCTAAGAAAATTTACAAACAATGGTGGTGTAAAAAAAAAAAGACACCCTATAAAAAAGGTTGACATCATTTCTCAAACTAGAGCATCAAATGAAGTTACAGAGCAACAAGCATACAATGAAATTCTATTCGTCGAATTAGTATTAGCTAAGTAGTTGAAAATGTAATAAGTCTAATAATAAATCTCTACAGCTTACTCAGAAATCCCATAACAATCCAACATTCTGAGCTTAAAATATACTTACAATACACAAAGAATTCATCTCTGCAATCATCTATAGCACTGAAATCACCTAGGCAAAAATTACATAGCAAAGACACACCTTGTGAAATTTTTAAAGGACATCTTGAGCACACTACAATAACATACAACAGAAAGCAAAACACCCTGCATGCTTGCTTATTAATCCCCAATGTCTAATATGAAATACAATATAGAAATAATAGAAGCAATATTTAGTGACTTTCTTCATGCTGGTTCTATTCTTCATCCAGAGTGAAACAGAAAGGCTTCCTTGCCCTATTTTCTGTTTGAACCTTTGCACTTTCCCAGGGTATGTTCTCCCTATGTTCATCATCATCCTTGTCATTACTGGAGCAGGTGGTTCTTAACCAAGTCAGTCCCAATCACGAACACCACCGTGCCTTCTACATATGCATGTCTTCATCCTGCAACCTGTCTCCAACTCTTCACATGCTGAACCCAACACACACAGACAACATGCCCAAATCTAACCCCAATTTGCCAAAGTTTACATACAGGGAAGAAAATAAGCAAGTGCTTATATCCTTTATTACTGCTGTAGACTTTCCTCTACTCAGGTCACTCGCTCGCTTTAAATAGTAGGCATTTTAAAACCATCAACACAATTTAATTAACAGCTTAACTTGAAATTGCAAAGGAATTCCAAACACTGGTACACTAAAGCCTTTGGAACATGAATTTGAATAAATGTGAAAACCTGGTGTCTTATCCACAAATCAGCCCCTCCTGGCCCTAACTGCATCTTAAACATATTCTGCTCAGAGCAAAAGGAATAAGAATTATTTTTTAGAGTATGGATTTGTGCTTTCACTGTATTCATCATGCGAAAAGCCAAAGACAGTGTCAATTATGTCCATTAAATATTGCTGAAATAACTCATCTTAATGGTTCAGGACAATGTATCAAAAGGTTATTTTTTCTTTCAAAAGTAAAAACAAACCCGTGAATCATTCAATTTAAAGAGACTTCTTTCCCAAATGCCTACAAATGGGTAGGGAAAAAAAAAGATAAGAAGCAGATGAGCATATCTCATGCTAAAACAGGAGTTAGTAAGAGTGTTACACCGGTGTTTCTCTCACTAAATTTGTCTAAATATTAACAATTCCTGAAATCCTTGCCAACTGATATTATTAGGGCAACTAGAAACACCATGAAACCTGACAGCACTTCACAATAAAAGATATGTGTGTGTGTGTGTATGTTGTTGGGGTCAACAGGCAGTTAAAGAAGGAGTGACATAACTTAGCCTTTAATGGCTTTGAAGATACAGAATGGAATACTCACTTTCAGTTTCCTGTCTGCCACAGATGTCCAGGGTAAACGTTGAAAAATTCATGTCTAAACTGACAATTCAGATCACCAAGAAACATTTAGACTATGTGAGCTAACTGTACCTTAACTAATTCTTTCCTTGCTGCCTATAACAAAGCCATCTTAGAGCTTTCTGATCCCAGAGCAGAGCCCTTCTATGAATCAGTCTTCTGTGTTTAGATTAGATAGATTTAGATTTTTTTTAAGATTTTTCTTGTGCATTTAGATTATATTTAGATTAGACATTAGGATTTAGATTAGATATTAGGAAGAAATTCTTTACTGGGAGGGTGGTGGGACACTGGAACAGATTGCCCAGAGAAGTTGTGGATGCCCCAACCCTGGAAGTGTTCAAGGCCAGGTTGGACGGGTCTTTGAGCAACCTGGTCTAGTGGGAGGAGTCCCTGCCCATGGCAGGGGGGTTGAAACGAGATGATCTTCGAGGTCCCTTCTAACTCAAACCATTCTAGGATTCTATGATTTTTCCCATCTTCTCTCTAACTACAGGCAGCAGACACAGGAAGACAGCAGCAGATATACCGCTGTGCACCCCACTGCCTGCACTGCAGAAACAAAAGAAGTGGGAGGCTGAATCTCAGGCACTTGGCATCCAGCCAAGCTTTCAGATTTAGGCTAGAAGGCTAGTGAGGGCCTTTGGTGCCGACGACTGGCAAGGATGGTCTTGGAAGAACACTGATCCTAATGATCTGTGCAGACACAACCTCATGAGTATGGTCACACCAGTGCCTCCCTACCTCCCAAATGCTGCAAGCACATGACAAAGTCACGCCCCAGGTACCATTACAGAGGCTATACAAGCACCTCAGGCAGACAGCATTTTCTAGTATTCATACACATGAAGGCAGTCGATGCAAATACATTAAATACCTTGTGAGAAGAAAATAATCCCTCAAGTTTATAATATTTTAATTTTTCTTTCATAATGTGCTATACACTCAAGCCCTTTTCATAGCAGTGATTTATGTAATCCCACATGCTCAATTAAAATGTACACACTTCAGTGGCAATACTTAATTCCTCAAACAAAAGTCTCTCTTGCTGAATCCGTACTTCACACATGCCTTAATTTGAGCACTCCGTCTAACCTTCCCAGACTTTCAACAGCTCACCAACACAAACAGCTTTACCTTCTTCTAGTTTAGCAAACACATTCACCAACAAGGTCTTCTCCAGAACATGTAAAAAACAGAAATACTTTCACCATGCAATGTACAACTAATGTATAAAGCTTACTGCCCTAAAAAATCAAGAATTTAGCAGTGTTCAAAAAGAGCTTATGGGAACATCGGTTGTATTAACACATGTGTTTAGAAAAGCATATGAACCTCCATGCTTCAGGTTTTAAGTCTTTATGTGATGGGTAATCAAAAATATCTTTTCCTGCAAATACATTGTCCTGGTAGTACAGCACTAATGAGGTTTTGTACACCTCCTCTAAAGTATCTGTCCCTGGCCAGTTGTAAATATAATACTGGATTAGTTGAACTGCTATGGATTGCCATACTAACTTGACTATCTTCTCTTTCCCTAGTGAGAAGCGTCGCTAATCTGGCTTCTTGTGCAAGACATGCTCAAACTACAATGATAAAGAAAAGAAAAACCAATAAAATTATGTACTGTGGTCACCTGAAGAGCAGCACATACTATTTGGCCTCCCTTCTTTCTTCTTTTGAAATACCAGCAGTAAGACAGATCAATGTCCTTCATGCCAAATCACTATTATTTGACAAATTCAGCCCTCTCATGTGCCTGTAAAGCTTCTGTCACTGTAAGCCACTCGCATACACCCAAAAGCAAAACTGGCCAATTTAAAAGTAATGACTGATGACCTATATTGTTCAGTTCTCTTGATCAGGCACAAATTTTGAGGAAAACATGTGCTAAGCCTCTCAACTTGAGCATAAACAACACAGAAGTTATTACCTGTTCAAATTACAAAGGAAACAATAGTAATTATGACTTGCAATTTAAGTCATTTTAAATTAATCATGCTCTATTAAGTAAGGCTCGTTAGCATCTGCTCAGTGTTAGGTATTTACCTTTAGTCCACCACAGATTGGACAAGCTGAAAAAAGAGCTCTTGTCATCCCAAGGTGGGGGCTACATGTGTCACAGGGGTCAGATGAGGCCCCACTAGGTGGTGACAACTCACTACTTTTGGAGTCTGACACCTGTCCTTGTGCTTTTGTGTCTGACCACCTCGAAACAAAATCCACATATGTCTCATCACTTGAGTCCTTGGTGCTTTCTGCAAGCAAGGATGAAGGCCTCCCTCTGTCCTGGCTGTGCTCAGGTACCCTCCGTGCTTCCAAGTGCGGTAGTAGCAGTTTTGGGTCACTAGCACCTTGAGGTGACAGGGCCTGGTCCTTGGGTAGCGTGGAATCTGCACTCTTCGGCTGCACATCTTTAGAAGCTGCCTGCAACAAACTCCTGGGTATATCGTAAATATGTCTGAGAGAGCTGGGAACCTGATACTCTGATCCCGCACCTCTCTGCGGCTCACCATGAGGACAAGTACATAAATTCTGATCTGAAGGAAAGTTCAATGGCAGGCTTAGCAATGATCCAAACTCATCACCATGGCAAATGTCCAAGCTCCCAGCATAGGAAGAGAAGCTTCCAGAGTAAGAAGAGTGACTACCAGTAGCTATTCCACTGTCAGAAGAACTCTGACGACCTATTTCCTGTAGCTGTCTGGATCGGAGGGGCTTTGGAGGTGGTTTTGTGGTGCCACGTGCCCCTTCTGGAAGGGTCTTCTCTTCCCCATGATGAATGCCCTTTGCAGCTGCCAATCCATGACTCTCTTGAGAAGTGCTGGCTGAAGACTGTTCAGGCCAAATCGTTAATCTGCTCCCAACACTAACATCCGAGTGGCTGGTATCTGAAGATGAGCTTGAAAGACTTCTATCATCTCCTAGAAAAGAAGAAAACACATCAACCTATGTTTAAAACACAGTCAGACTGAAGCGTGGCAAGTATGTACAAATAGAAAGGACCCTGAGATTCCATCTGCTTTTGTAAGGGGAACATCTGTCAGAAAGCCAGAATTCCTGCAATAATTCCTACACCCATGGGAAAAATAAAATTAAAATAGTATGTTACCTTGCCATAAGCCTACCACATTGTGGAACATAATGCATTCAAGGCTAAATTGTTAGAGTTTATGCACCAAGTTCTCCCCTTTTCAGCCATATTTTACTTCCGTACAGTCAATTGGTTTTATTTTTGATACTCCTATATCACAGGGAATAGTCAAAGTCCCAGGCTTAGAATAGATGAGGATGCTTTGAAGAAAACTTTGTAACTGTATACCAAAGACATAAGACATTTCCATGTTTCTATTTGATCTAAATCAACCAAATGATTGTCTTATTTGTACTTTTTTCTCTATTTAAATCTTATCTGAATGACATCAAAATGAATGTTAGAGACTGCAAAAGTAAAATCAAACTTAAGACTGTCTTATTCTCTCTTTTGGGCTCTCCTACACTGTACTTCTCCATAATATCCATACCAAAATGCAACCATACATCACTAACAAAAATGAGAATACTATTATAAAAATGATTACATCTCTATATACAAAAAAGATCTTCCATGAGTCATTTATGCACATAATGCAAGAAATTTTTCTCATTGATACTTGCAAGAAGGACACTTTTACAGGTAACTACTGCTGTCCAAGAAAAAAGACGTAAGAAAAAATTAAACATTAGCATGAAATGGCATAAGGACAAAACACAAAGATCACACAAACACATAAACAAAAATAAACAACCAAAAAACAACAGCTTTCTTTTAGCGGCACACACAGTCCACAATATTATTTCCTTCCTTTTAATAAAACCAATGCGAGAACGAAGACTGACAGCAGGATCATTCTGTACATATTAATTTTACTAATTTTAAACCTTGGGCAATAAGTTGCCAGGTGGGGTAGAAAGAGGAAGGGTCCACTGCAAATTGTGACCTGAGCTTCTGGTAGCACTAGGCTATTTCTATTCTCAGGTGTTAAGGGAAAAGTTTAGAACAATTTTCTTGCTCTTCATGGAGTAATTCTTGATATAAACTCTCACAAAATAGCAACGTTTATCCCATGAAATCCAATCCTTTCTTTTCCCCTAGTGCCCATTTCATGACACTGGCTTGTGACCCTTCTATAAGTGTAACCCCTGAGATTAAATTATACAGCTGTCTAGATGGAAGGTATGAATTACAAAAATGTTAATGTAGTTCTCAGCAACATGGCCAGAAGAAGAAATATACTTGTTAAATAAAAGTTATTCTGCTTACAAAACCATATATTTTTATTGAAAAAAACAACAACAACAAAAAAAAAATTGTTGAATTTATCTGAAATCACTTCTCTTAAGAGAAATATTTTAGGCACTTTAGGACTCTGGAAGGGAAGGCCTCCCACAATCTTGAAGAAAATGCCCTAGCTATGTGGAGCTACGTGTTCTCCAAGGCAGTGGCAGAACCTAGATCTACAGATTCAGGCAAGTGTCCTCCCATCAAACCTACAGGGACAGTCTTGTTGTTATAATATTTCCCATAAACACAAATATTTAAATTTCCTATGCAAAACTCAAATAACAAAATACTAAAATCTTACTCTAAGATTTCTCATTCTCTGAGGATTATAATATTCTTAGAAGAATCAGGTCATAAATTCAAGTAATCTCAAACAGAGAATGTATACAAAGTCGGGCCACGTGTTTTCTAACCAGAGTGACTGGATAAAAAGAACAGGTGAGCTTCTCTAGTCTCATTTGGTTTCCATCAATCTAGTCAAGTCTGGTAGTTATATGATAACTAAGAAAACTCTCAGGAAGTCTCAGGGGAATTTAGTCACAAACCACGTTACTCAGCAGTGTCAAGACTAAAGGACCCATGGACATGTACAGAAGCACATAATTAAGCTCTTGAGGATCTTCACAGGACAATTCTTAGGCTTGTAGGCTTTAAAATCAAGAGCAAAACAGACGTTTTTAAGATCTAACTTCTGTTACTAAACACTTCAAATGGCAGTTCAGGGCAGGGCATAGGCCTTTTTACAAATCCAGTGCTAGACACCAATTCTACTTTGATACATAGTCAACTACAGACAGGACATGCACAGATACCACCATGAAGAGCAAAAATAATAACACTTGGAACCAAAGCACAGGAGTCCTAGGTTTTACTACAAAAATCTGCTGTAAGGCTGATGCATGAACTATACAAGTCAGTTGATCTCACAGGCTGGAGTGAGACAAGTACTTAAACAGATACCAAACTTGACACAGACAATTCTTTTGAAGCTGCACATGCACAAATTCAGTACAAGTCAGCACACTAAAGGATTTTCCTGTGTTAATAGTGTTGGATCCAAAACTCACTCCACTCACTCTGTTAAAAACTCCAGTCTATGTCAATGGACTTTAGACAATGCTGTTAAATAACTGCCCCACAAGCCACAGCAGCCAAATCGAACATCTTGACCATTTCCCTATCATTTTTGTTTTAATCTCAGCATCTTATAATTACATACATATGCTCATTTCTAAATTCTGGGAAGAAAAGAACACCATTTATTTTTATTTAATTAAATATATTTCTTACCTCCACTGCCTTGGCGACTTGTATGGGAGAGCAAGCTCAAGCGCTTTTCTAATTGCAAAGCTTCATGAGCCAATCTTTCTTCTGAATAGGCTGGATTTGTACCTGGATCTTTAAAAAGAAACAGAAAATAAATAAATAAAAAAGAGGAAACATGGAAAATATATAAAAAGAAGGAACAAAAAAAAAAAAGACACATTCTTGTGTTGGCTACTCTGTTTTTATGTTTGACCTTCTACTACAAGAGAAGGAAAATGCTTGTTGGAAAATGCACGGGACAATCTGCCTTCAACCACGTGCCACGTAATAAGTTATAAAGTTAAGTGTGAAAGACTTTCATAGATTATACCCAATGTCTATAGGAGTTACCACCAGGGACCCTGAAGAGCACAGCACCGAAGACAATAGCTACAGAGATAACTAGCATCCAGGAGGTCTAGTGGAGTTGAAAACTAATGTGAGCTGTAAAATGTGTCTTGACTTCACCAAATTCATTGGGAGTTTTATCATTGGTCTTTCTCAAGACCAAATCTTTCATCCCGCAAATTTACAAATCTACATCATAAACTCAGAGTCATAGTGATTAAACTATCTGATACCTTCCAATCCAGATCACCTATCTACAAAGACATTGCTTTCAAGTTTGATGCTCAGAAGGTCATTAAGTTCAGAAGTCAGAGATTAAATGAGCAACCTGGTGGCTCTCTGTCTTCATGTTTAATATAAGACAAGTTAGAATGGTAAAAATCACTCCTAAAATGTACTATCAGGGATTTTCCCCATACATTTTAGTGTTTGCCATTTGAGCTGAAATTACTTCACTGAAGAAGACTCCTTCTATTCCAATAGAAAGAGAAAGACCAAAAGTTATACAGAATGGGGAAGAACTTTCATCAGTAAAACAGGCCAGCTTCCTCTAAACCATTTTGTTTCCAGCCAGACAGAACAATAAAACCAGATGTTGGAAGTAATCATAACCACTATCCCAAGAGAAATCTTACACATTTCTTCAAACACTACTGTCATGTGTGTCGTGTTCAGCAGTTGCAAAGGATATGGTCTGCTAACTTGTCCATCATTGGAAGTTTCAGTAGCTCTTATTAATTACATAGGAAAAGGAATTAATGACAGATAAAACAGATTAGCTTCCTCACAACTGCTGCTTTCGTACATCTGATCAACTGGGTAGTAGTAACACACCACAAAAACATTTAACCGCTGTATCATTTAATAAGAGGAAAAAAAGGATGAAAACAGCTACATATTTCTGTGGTTGAGTTAGTAAGATAAAAACAGTTGAAATGATGAAAGAAAAGTTTAATTTTCATCCCAGGCCTTTTGGTTTTAAAGGACTTGGGTTTGACGTTGTCAACGGAGCAGTCAAAGCAAGGTCACAATCAGGGAAAGGAGCATTGCCAGGTGAGCTGAAGCTCCATGAGAGTCCCTACATTATTAACTACCCGAGAAACAAGCTGCCACATCTCTCCTCCCTAACCGTATTCACTTTCTGATCTGCCCTGGATAGATCCTAGTGCATCACAGGAGCAGAAGCGACAATGCTGAACTTTCTTTCCCATGTAGAGAGGGTTTTCATCTTTACCAGTCTGCAATCTGGGTAAGATTAGCAGAACAAGCCAGACACCCACAGAGTCCTTCTATAACAGCATACACTGGAAATCAAAGATGTTCTAAGAGGTACAAGGCAACAATGCCTGTGACAAACAGGGTCTGTGACCTCTGTGCCTCCCAGCTCAAACAGTGCTTGACGTCAGTGTCTGACACCTTCCAGACTTGACTTTAAGAACAGAAAAGAGGACTGTTTGATATGGATTATTTTGTTAGGTCTCTATTCCTATTTACCTGCAACACAACTCGTATTAAGCATTGACTAGTTCAAACCTGTGTAACTGCTTACTCAAATGAAACCCCCAATGCTTCCATATGGACCTCTGCCAAAGGAAAATAGAAGATTTGGCCACCAGCACCTATGGTGCAACTCAGACAGGTCTATGCAAGGATCTGCTCAGTGGCATACAGTGTTACAGGCTGGTGCTTGAATCTATTTTTGAATGTCCTCTGCTCCAGTTACTCTGCTGTACCTAGTTAAATGCCCTTATGTCTAAAAACGTTCAACAAAGATGTTCTAGGAGCACTTTAAGTATAAAGTTGGTGTAACAGATCAGCAAATTAGTCAAGCCAAGATGCAACAGAAGCTAACCCTTCCCACAGCAAAGAACTGTCAGTGGGAAAAATCTTTCCACTTTTCTCAGAATATGATTACTTGATAAAGACAGATTTTCAGAATGTTACTATGGCACATACACAACTATTCGTTTTTTAGTTAGCAACTGATATCCCTCCTACAGACAGCAAAAGATACAATTTAAAAAAAAAAAAAAATCTGGTCAAGCAACTGATCTTGCAAAAATGGCCTATAATAAAATACAAGATGGGGAGGTAGAAGGGAAGTTGAAGCAAGTCAGTAAGTTTCCATTTCACATGTTCAATTGCTCCTAGAAGCCAAATTCCCTATCAGCTACACAGCTACAGAACACAGCAGGTTTCACCCAACAACATGAAATCTCTAAGCACACTGTCTGTCCAACAGGACTGATAATTTTTTGGTTAAACTTCCCCTTAAGGATTGCCTATGTATAAAAGGTGTGTATAAAATTGGGTCCACAGTTGTGTGCTGTGACCTCTAGTTTCCCAGTTTTGTAGAGGATTGATTAGAAGAATCCTTTCTCAGCAAGTACTAGGAAATATCTAGAGAAACAACTTCAAAACCTGCCAAACATATATAGACTGAAAGTATTAAGCAGATATTAAAAATAATTGTCCATCAGTCTTACTGAAGTCTTTGTTTTGTCTTAAGTCTCTCTGCTAATAAGACTTCTATGGAAAACACACACAATACTGTTCTCCAGAAGCAGCAGATTCTTATACTGGTATTTTTGGTTACAGACTAGCAAACACTACCAAGTACTAACTACCAAGTTTTGCTACAAGATCAGACCAAGGACTGAAGTCACTGGCAGCCACTTTATAGAGACCTGTGCTTACTGGAGGGCATAACCTATGACCTCCTGTCACGTAAGTGTAGGACTATGGCCTAAAAAATGGCAAACCCAAGGTTTTTTTCAACAGTAACGTTGGATTTGTTGGCATCATCCTATACTTTGTGCACACATAATACAAAGCCTCCAGATAACTGTGTAGTAATTTGCCATAATACTAACTTAGGAGGACAGAAGCAGTATGACCGGTACCGAGACAGCTGTCCAAGGAAGTTCAGACAGCTTCAGCCCACGCAACATCCCACAGTAGCTCAAACAACTCTAAAAGCAATTAGTACCTTCATTTCCAAACTCTAAACAAATGTATCTTATAACATGATTTACTCCCATGGAGTCTAGGCAGTTAGATTCACTCAGATCCTTCGACTGAGAAAGTGTTTTGTCATTTCTCCAAATAAAAATGGATCCTTTACTATGAAGAAAACATTTTGTGTGAGGCAATCCTTGAAATCTTCCTTAACACCGCTTTGGGGCAAAGGGGAAGGATTGAATCAAATTTGGCTGGACTAAAAATGCCTCTGATGGAGTTTTTATTTTTATATTACGTTGGTGGATGTTCATTAAAGCCACATCAGCTGCTCATCGTGGGAGATTTTGAATACTTTGGTAACATACGAATAAAGCATCACAGTAATTCAAAGCTCCAGGGTTGTTCAGTAAGAACCTGTCAGGAAGAAATGTATTATATCAAGTTAAGTCAGCAGCTACCTAAGATATGCTTGATTATATGCATCTTTAAAATGCAACATTGGTTAATTACTTCATTAAATAAAGTTAGATAAGTTAGGCTGAACATCTCTCCTTTCTTTCTTCCTTTGTAACTGTAGGCACATTTGCAAATCAGGCCTGGACCCTCACCTTCATGCTAACATCTCCACACCTTGTAAGATGTCTGGAGGAATGAAAAGATGTCCTAAAAGTTTGAGGAGGATCCACTTGGTACAGATACTGCAGAAGGCAGCCACAGAGCTGTCTTGCAATGGCCAAAGGTGTATCAAGCTTCAACAAAAAGAAAGAGCATCAGATAGATCCTCAGCAAGCAGCACTGCACACTCTCCAGTCAGTCACAAAGCAGCCTGAAAAAGCTTCCAAAATTAAAAGAGAGCATCAAGACTATCAACATTACACTTGGGGTCTTTCCAGCCTGCAGGACTAGACTGTCCCGTAGCCTTAGCCAGATTTAGAGAGTACTGATCTGCCCGCTGATCAAAGATATCACTGATTGGCTGTTGGGCCTCTGCTGTGTTCATGTTTGGAATTCAAGATGAATTTTGCTAGTGAAAAGAAGTAATTCAATGCACACCTGATAAACAAACATTTCTTAAATAATATGCATGCAAATTCAATATAGATTACAAACCATGCAATCAGTGATTCATTACTCTCTCAATACCTAGGCTTCTGTCAAGACAAGAACATAAAATTCTCTGGTCTGTTTTCTACATATGTTCTCAAGAAAAAAAGTTGCCAGTTGCAGGTAGCCAATTACAGTAATTATCTTCCAACTAATAGCTGGGGAAAACAAGCCATCCCTTATTTAAAATGCTACACTGCCTAAAAACATATACAGATACCTACACTACCTTTGCATTCGCACTCAATGCCATATGTCTTAAATTTGAGACCTGATCATGCAGCCTTTAACAAATCAAAACCTCCAATCTTCTAATGGAGCTACCAATAGAAGTATTTTTGTACAATTTTGCAGAATTAATGAACTCCCAAAATAAGTACCACACATTAGTAAACTGTAAAACAGCCAATGTTCTTTTCCTTTTCCATTTTATTTTGGGTGCATACATAATAGAATTATTTTTATCATGAGACTATTCACATTCATTTGATAACCATTTCCAAAAAAGTCACAGAATAATTCAGGCTGGGAGGGATCTCAGGAGTTCTCTAGTCTAACCTGCTGCTCAAAGCATGTCAGCTATGAGAGATTAGACCAGATTTTGATACCTTGCAATGGTCAATCAAGTTTACAAGTTCCACTGCATGGCTTTTTCATTATATAGATAACGTAATAAGATACATACAGTAATCATATATCTATGTTATAGGAACATCAAGCTTTTAAGGAAGGTACTTTTTTTTAAAACTACAATCCTGTAAAGAAGATGTGAATATTGTACTCGAGCAAATATCCCTTGCATATTCAGTTTAAAAACTTCTTTTGGACACTGGACAGTTTACGTTTGTTTATAGAATCAGTGTGGGAAGTAAAAGCAAGAAAACTGGTCATTTTCCAGTCCTCTTCAAACCACCCTCTATCATTTCCTATTAATTTCATGCTGACACTTAAATATTTCAGCCCTCCATTTAACCATATCGATGAGCTGTTTGTACATGAAGCCACTGGCTTCATTCAATACCTTTTTTCCAAAGACAGACTAAGCAGATGTTGACTGCATAACATCTCTAGATTATATTGGTTCCTTGGGTATTGGTGTCCAAGAACGCTGACAATGTGACATTTTTTTCACCACAGTATATTATTTTCTCTGCACAGCTGCCCTTTGCACGTTTTCCTTTCTTGAAAATACCTAGGAGTTATTCAAGCATGTTTCATGTATAAGTTGGAAAGGTATGGGCAACAGTAAGAAGCCAAATTCAAATAGCAAACTGTGGAGAGAAGGCTGCTTCCTATAAAAGCTTTTAAATTACACAAAAGCAGAACATTGCATATATAAAGCCCATTTGAGGCTGTGTAGCATTCTGCACTGCAGTAAATATGAATAATATTGACTGGATGTTTCTTGGTGGAATCCCTAATCTGGAAGTTTTGATCTAGTTACCTGAGGTGTGCAGATGATTAATCTGTTTAATAACTAACTCTTTCAAAAGATTGGGTGAATTTCAATGCTCTTGCCAGATACTGTGTGCAGCTGATAGAGGCATGACCTTTTCAAGCAATACAGTACATTCTGTGTAACAGCATACTTGATAAGGAAAATTAGCTTATGGATTAATCACTAGTATTGTACATGTGCATGCACCTTAAACAAGTCTGTGCAAGCTTCTGCATGGGATAATAAATGAAGGAGAAACACAAAAAATAAAAATTATCTATGAAGTGGCGCGTACATAGGGCATGACAACAAACTGGAAGAGACAAGGGATATATGAGTTAGAGGAGTCAAAATATCTTGGAAAACAGCTGCAGAGGAGTCTGCAAGAATGTGAGCACAGTTCCCTACAGAACACTGCTTCTTTCCAGGGAAACAATGTGAAATCAAGTGGCTGAGTACATCTTCACCTCATTTTAGCAGCAAGTCCATCAAGCACAAAAGACAAATGAAAAGGACCTCAGAAAAGAGGTTTTCCCTTAGAAAAATCATCAAATCATCCCCAGGATATTCCACACCCACTTTATGCACTTCAATGAGGTCAGAGCTCTTGAAGGAGGGAAGGCAATGTGTAATAGCATAACAACCCACAAATGGCAGAGTTGATAACTAAGATGCAAAAGCAGACTTACTTGTACATGCCTCAAAAGACTTTTCAAAGAATGTGCCATCTAAAATTAAAATTTAAAAAATAACAGAAAAAGACAGCAGAGTAGTTCCTTGTAGGCTTAATTTTTCTGGACAAAAATTGTCGTTAAATGAAAGATTTAGGAGTTGTATATGTGTAATACAGTTTTAGATATGCAGAAGAATATGCATTCCATACCCAAGTTTTAAATATCAGCATTGTTTTTTGAGTTTCTGTTGTTGGTTTTTTCTTGTTTGCTTTTTTAAACACTCCACTTAGTTGAACGCAAACACAGATCATCATATAAGAAGAATGAGGTTTTATCTCCATCTACTCTGCTTGATTGCTTTATTCACTTTGGTGTTACAACTATGGGAAAGAAGAGTTGAACTGAGCCTTGTACCTACTGCATTTACCTTAGCTAACTTTTCATAATTTACTTTCACAAGTTTCACATCAAGATCTAATCTTTTCCATCACATTTCCTTCCTGCAATTATCCTAATCTTATAACAGCAATAAAACCCTGTCAAATACCTATTAACTGCCTAACACTTAAACAGAAACTCTAAGTATTTCCCACAAATCCCACCTCATCCTTTGCCATTTTTGTAGCCTGTTGCCACCATATCCCACTGCCAATTCACAGGTATTTTTCTGCAATCTCATTTCCACACTCTTGCCTTGTTTAACACAGTCATTCCAACTCAATATTATATTTCTTCATCTGCTAAAGTCAAAAGGCAACAGAGCTTACTATGATGTCACCTAATGCTGGACATTACAGCGCATGCAACATTTACCATGAAATAGGATAAGGAATTTAATCCTTGCACATCAGAAAAGAAGCTCAAGCTGCAAAACTGAAATGTGATGTGGAGGTCTGACAAAGTTTTCTAAGGTTGGCAAGACTTACTTCTAAGTGTTTTGGATGAACTCAAAATGCCCCAGAAGTTAGTTTTCCATTAAACTATCAAAATAGTAATGCAGACACGGATCCAAGTTGAACTGTGTAAGCTTAAAACTAAAGGTTAGGGTTCCTTTCAATTCACATTGCTGTATTTTAGTACTGTTAAATGAGAAGGTTAAAGTTAGCAATATCACCAGAAATATGAAGGAGCCAGAGCAGCAGAGGGAAACTGGGTGCATTCAACTGATAAATCTCTACTGTGACATTTCAGAATGAAAACCACTTTGCACTTTCTACACCCTTAGTGTCTGCAAGCTGTTCTTACAATCACAGCAGTAAGTACTAGACATGGCAAGTTCCTACTTTGCTCGGTTACTCTATATTTCCTATATTAACCTGGTAGGACTGGACGCAAACCAAAAGGGCCTTTCGTCGGGGAGATGCCACGGACGATACAGTCGAACAGAAAGCTGATTTGCTCTCCTTCAGCACAAGAAAGGAAAAAAACACCAGCCCCTGCAAGAAAGCACAACATATATGTTTTTCACATGGACATATTAGAAACATATTTAAAGTTATTTATAATATAGCAATCAAAAGAGTATTAAGTGCAAGCCATGAAAAGAAATCAACAAGACACGTTCTCCAGAGAAAAGAAATAAAAAGAAAAAAATCAGGTCAGCACACACAAACTATATCACAAATATACACATAAATTCAATAGCTACCTAATAATTTATGCTAATTTTCTGAGATTCAGGCAATTAGACAAATGCCAAAATACAAGCCATATGCTCAACCACTGTCTGGGTCTTTTATTTTATTTACCTCTAAAATTTTGTAGATCAAATCTTAGCTATGCAAGTGTCAGGGATAGTTAGTGTCTTCATCAAAATGAACCAAGTTAATTCTACTTTTACCCAATTTTAACAAAGAACAGCTTTTTATATACCAATGAATCAGGATTTGATTATATTGCTGGATTATATTCTAAATTTCCCTAGACTAAGTCCTATGTGTCTATTATTAACAGAACGTAACACGACTCCACAGGTTGTCATCAGATCTTTACCCTTTGCTCTATTCTGATATTTTGCTTTCCATTCATTAAGAATAGCCCCAAGCAAAATTAGAATGAGAATCACTAAATAAACAAACAAGTTCTGAGCTGCATGATATATGGCTACATGGACAACACACAAGACTAGAGGTGCTCCACAGAATATTTTATTTGAGAATTGCCAGCCCAAATATTACTCACATCAGGAAAAAATAAAAAGTCTAGTTGACCTTTTTGATGATCTTTGTGATGAACACACCAGGCAAAAGACCACCCCAGTAACCAGTGACTTCAGGGAAAAAAAAAAGTACAATAACCAGATACAAAAGGAACTGACATTAGTACGTAGGCCTTGAAGAAGTGCTGCCAGTTCACCAGAGCCATGCACATTAGAAAACCACAATACCTGATCTTAGACCTGCAGTAGGGTTTTGCATATTACTTTCCTAGGGACGTGGGCCCCTAATCTAGACGTAAGTTTGACTTCTACATGTCTCTAGCCAATTCTGAGTTGCATACATATTTTTGCCAATTTTACTTAAAGCAGCAGAGATGGTCTTAACCAGAAAGCCAGCATCCCCATCACTTTCCACACATATGCCCTGTCAAATCCAACAGGACATTCACGTTTCACTTCAGCAATGGATACACTTTTAACTGTTTGACGAAGGGCTATGGGATTCAAACAAAGGGGATTATAAAGAGCAAACCACAAACAAAATTAACTATTTTAGTAAATTAGATATTGCCAGCAAGCAGTAAACTGACTGCTCTAGGAAAAGCATATTCTGGTCCACACTCTTTTGTCATTCTGAATTTACATCACATCTAAATCTTGGCCTGCTCTGCTTAAATCTATTCAAGACAACATTGTTAGCAGCATCTTCATAACTTGATTTGTAACTCTACCACATTTGTTCCCTTTCAGATCTTACTGATCAAGACTTCTCCAGCCAAAAAAAAAAAAAAAAAAAAAAACACCACCAAAAACACGGAAATCCTGTTCCTGGTACAGTTGAACTGCTATAAATTCAACTGGAATTAGAATTCACTTGCTGGTAGAAGTTTTATACTTAAGGGCTGGCTTGCCAATCATTTCCAGAGTACAAGGTCTCAAACATATTACTTGAGACTCAGGACAGACAAATACTAAAATACTAAGCTGTGGTTAAGCAACTGAAAAGATGAAGACACAGTAGCTCATGAAACATAAACCAGAGGAAAGCCAACTAAACTCGACATGTGTGTGGTATTGTTTTCTATTGTCGTTTTTAAAAATGAGTTTGTCCCAAGTTTTCCTTACAGCACATACACACACCCTGGCTTCCATATCAAAGACCATCTAGGCGACTACAACACTAATCACACAGTCTGACAGGTATGAAAGTTTTTGGTGATGACTCACAGAGTCTTGTCCTATTTCCCCTCCCCAAGAGATGCCGAAGAGCCCGAAAACACTGTATTAGAAAGAGTTGGGTGCAATGTATGTATTCAGGAATTATTTTAAATTCAGCTCTTCCTTTGAGCTGCCTTCTCCTCCCCCCATGGATAGAGTAGACAGAGTACAGGGAAAACAGTTTGCCTAATCTGAGATGGTATGACTCTTCCTCCATGAACCACACTGATGCCAGAAGACATGCCTTTCTTGAGGGAGCAGGGCAGCACAAGGCTTTTCTGGGCTCTGAACACATGACCTTCCCATCCCATGCACAATAAGCAAACAGGATATAGAGACATGACAGAGGACAATGTGGCTTGATAATTCAGCAGAATCCCACACATCCATGTTGCCATTCAGGAAAAGAAGATTCCTCAAATATTTCTGTATTCTGTATAAAGAGTACATCTGCACCACTTTGTTCTTTTTATCATTATCAAGAGTCTTACTTAAACTCCTAAAAGGCTCTACAAGCCTTTGACTTTACTGGAAACAAAGTAAATGTGTGCATGTGAGCTGGCTGCTTAACTCGAAGGATGATTTCTGCAAAGAACTACCACACATTTGCAAATCCCAAAAACAAATGTGACAGCCTTTATAAAACTAGTACAAAGAGTATATGCACATGTGCACGTAGATACAAATCCAATATACACATATGCGTAAAAATATTTCTTTGTCAGTTCTATTATTCACATGATCACTGTAATTCCTGATCGACTCTGACAGGAAACATTTTCCTTCTTGTTTTGCTAGGTAGAACTAGATTGCAAGGGAAGGAAGTCGGGGGTCCTTGCAAAATATATCAGGCAAGATGAACGAATAGGTAAGGTTTAACTAAGTTGTGTTTTAAAAGCATACATAAAAGCCAGCAATCATATTTCTTTTCTGCTTTCTTGAGAAAGCTGAGAAATTCACTACTAGAAATTACACATCTCAGTCATGTGTTGGAACAGATTTGGTGCACAAGCATTTGGAAGCTGAGGAATACGTGGTATGCATCACTGTAATACTATGCAGCTGTTCAGTAGACTGAAGAGCTCACTCACTCCCTCTCTCCATGTGGTAAGAGACTTGGTGATAAGCAGCCTGCAACCCCTTGCACAAGGCTGAAACACTAAGCCAGTCCTCTGTGGCAGTTAGCAGTAAAGCATTGTACAGTCTCCCAAATGTGCAAGAGAAGCTGCAAATTTCATAAAACTTCCAAGTGTTATAAAATCTTGCTAATGTTTGATTTTAATTCATCTTGGAGCTTGTCCAGAGAAAGGCAACAAAGCTGGTGAGGGGTCTAGAGAGCAAGCCTGATGAGCAGCAGCTGAGGGAACTGGAGTTGTTTAGCCTGGAGAAAAGAAGCCTGAGGGGAGACCTTATCACTCTCTACAACTACCTGAAAGGAGGTTGTAGCCAGGTGGGTGTCAGTCTCTTTTCCCAAATAACAAGTGACAGGACAAGAGGAAATTGCCTCCAGTTGTGCCAGGATAGGTTTAGGAACACGGTTTAGTGGTGGTTTTGGCAGTGTTAGGTTAATGGTTGGACTTGATGATCTTAAAGATCCCTTCCAACCTATACAATTCTATGATTCTATATTAAAAAAGCAAACCCATGGGCAAACACATCCTGGAAATGCTCAATTACCAAAAATTACTTAAATCTCTGTACTGTATATGAAAGCAAGGAGGAAGAGTCAGTCCCTTCCCATGAGTTATTACTCCTAAGGTGCCAGACAATGCTAGGGCCTGAAGTCTTTTAGCTACAGGACAGGTATGAACCCTGGCAGTTCAATTCATGGCAATCATCATGTTGTCCAACCAGTGTCTCAATCCTGGCCTTGAGCAACCCCCTTCAGAAGGTATCTCAGGCTGCATGGCACAGGCTGCTCTTCTCTCTGGTGAAAATGACAACGGATGTTCCTATTATTGCCAACTGAGACATGGGTGTGACTACTAAAAACAAGACAAGAATGTTAGTTGTCTGTGGTAGGCTTAAGTAGGAAACGGCAACAGAACAATATCTGCACACAAATAGAAGTTTTAATCTACATAACCTAGAATCTTTCAAGAAATTCCAGATGTTGCCCAAGTTCAACTGTCCCTACTGCTTCTAATTTTCAAATAAATTCCCATTTGTTATAGGGCTCCTCCTCTTCTCCTTCTGCCTTTCCAGATATGCTGGTAGCCACTGCCACTATTTTAGAATTATTTTAAGAGCCACTCGCAGAAGTCATAGAAAGAAAGGAAGAAGCAAAGCACCTAATTTCATCAAAACATCAAAAAGAGCACAGAAATAGTCCTGCTTATCCTGCAGCCAGCAGCAGCCATATCATTTGTTCTTTCAAAGGGCACCAGGGGTTCTACAAGTTCCTCTCTTCTAGGAGACATGGTTAGAAAATGTGAGGCAGCTTCAAACTAGCCTCTTGAAGCTAATCCTGAAGTACTTGAACATCAGAGATCCCCAATTCTCAGAGCATTAACATGCCCTTTTATTACCCTACTTGAATTTTTTCATACTGACCTCCAAGTCAAGATTCTCATGGCAACTGGTCATTTTAATCAGCGCACACTGATTGAGCTAGCAACTTAGGAAAGTGAGAGGCTCCTTTTTTTCCAGCCTGTTCTTCTAAGTAAACCTCTCAATTGACTCCTAGGCCCAGATGTTGGTGGGTTTTGGTTTTTTTTTAATGGTATTTGTGATTTAGCTTCAGCTACAGAGAGGCTGGGGGCAGGGGGAGCCAAATTTTGCCCCAGAGATGAATTTATTTGCAGCTGTCAGAAGCAGAAGAAAGGATTTTCTAATGTCTAGTAATACAATTGTGACGTTAAAAGAAAGAGAATTTCTAAATGTAAATGCTCTTTTTTCTATTTAAGAATAAACTGGTGTTATCCGTCCTGAAAGTGCACCTAGATTTAATGTTTGAAATCTCAGCATTATCTCAGATGGTTTCCCTCTACCTGGATTGAGTACTCCAAGTAGAACAAAACCTGTAACGAGCAACTAATTCAAAGACATAATTAAGTACTTTATATTTAAGAAAAGACATTGTAAGAAAAGACATTGTAAGAAAACAAGGAACAGATTCAGATCCTTTTAGACCTCAATTCTACCACAGAAATACACCAAAATAAACTCTGCTTCTGTTTGGGGCTTCATGGTTCTTTTATGGAGAGGAAAGGCAATCTAACCATAAGATCAGCAGTTCCTTGTAGTAAGGTATTTATTACAGTGGTATTTAAAACTTAAATTCACTAATCCTCTGCATTCAGACCTTCACAGGAAGAATGGGAGCAAAGATATGGTTTAACCTATAGGAAAGTAACATTAATAATAGAGTCTGCATAATATCATATGATGTTTCTATGACAGGGTAGTTGAGAGTGCTTTTGTTCAAGAATTAAAACAACTTCGGTAATAACACATCAGGTTTTTTTCCTGGTCACTACTTGTTTGTCCTATTCCTTAAGAATTTCAGAGGAATGAGGTAAAAGAGTCAGATATCTGAAGAAAGATGGTCTTTCCCTTTACCAACACTTTTCTGTTAGAATAACCAGAGTTATATTTTTATTTAGGTACTATTTACAAAAAGCATTTTCTTCTAGTGGCAGTACTAAGTCAAATATTTAGACTAAACAAATATTTAAATGTCATTATGCTTGCAGATGTGTCTAAGTGCTCAGTTAAGGGCATCAGCTCCTTTAACAAGGTAAGCTTGAACTCAATACATAAAGAGTTTCCAACCGTGGCAGGCTATTTTGTACCAAAATGAATACGCTCTTCTCCTTTTTGAATGCACACGTGCAGGGGAAGAGGCAAAATCACCCTTCCACAGCAACTGAAGATTCTCAGCTATCAAGACAGACATTTCTTAAGAAAAAAGAAACATCAATATAATGCTCAACAATGCAGTGGGACCCTTTCCAAAGTACTTGTCTGCAATTCTGGTCTCCTGTAACCAGAAAAAAAAAAAATCATACTTAAAAAACAAGTACACAGGAGAGCTCCTGATGAGCTCCTGTATCTTACAGGGAAGATAAACAGCTGAGTTTAAATATTTATAGAGCATTTATTTATGCTCCATGTCACTTTTGCTAGGTTAGAGTAGTAAACATCATGAAGAGAGAGAGAACATTACACTAAAGAACAACATTGGTATAACAACAGCCTAGAATAAATGAACACATAAATTTAGGTTGGAAATTTTAAAAAGCTTAAAAAGATCGTAGATATAAAAGGATTTACAAAACTCAAGACCACATTTTAAGCTTAATTCCCACTTTGATTCCTTTTAAAGGATTAGAGAGTCATGACAACACCAGTGTTCAAAACAGCGTTGGACATTCAGAAACAGTTGACAGTCAATCATTCAGAAGTCAGATTCTTTATTTGTGTACCCCTCACTACAACTTCAAAGACCATTTTAATTAATGGTATATCAAGAAATGCAGAATATCTTCCTGGAACCAGAAAATTTCCCCTTGAAAGTTAAGGGATGATATTTTTTTCCTTTTTACACCTGTATCATTTTGCACCAGAAATTAGTGTAAGCTGCAGGGCAGGGGGCGGAGCATAACAGAAGTAATTCAGGTGCTTCAAGCTCCATCACCTACAGTTTCACATTTGTATCATTCATCCATATTATGCTTCTGGCACCCTGGCCTAAGGATTGAACCATTTAGTTTTTCTGCAATGTGGAGATAAGATACAGCAACACTCAATAAGTCCAAATCAGTTTAAATTCTTGGAGCACAGCAGTTGCATCAAATCTAGAACAAGTTACAGAAGAAAGGCCACAATTTAACTAAAGAACATAAATGAAGGGCTGTTTACATACTCCATTATTTCTGGGCTTTCTTATACAACTAAGATTTAAGTTTGGGAACTAACCATTTAAGCTTAGGAGCAGTGAACATAAACTAGGAGGACTGACCAGAATCTAGAGCAGTTGTGCTCCCTCTCTTGAGACTACAGACACATACTCTATTTTTCCTCTTCTGATCCCAGTGACATTTGCATGCCTGGGTGCACAGCGAGGCAGCTTCCAGGCCTTGCAGTGGGCCTCTTTCAGTGGACGCCAACCACTCCTTGAGAAGAAAAAGATTTGAAGCCCTGCAGGCTGAAGGAGGCCAGGAACCCAGGTTTCCCACTCTGTAGAACTACGGCAACCAAATCAGATGCAGATCAACACTACCACTTCATCTTTTCTATTGATGTTTTAAAGTGTCCCCTCCAGTTAGGCAACACACTTGGAAAAAAAGATTCCAGTTTTTGGTTTTTAACTGCTTACCTAGGGACCCATAACATCATCATTCCCAATTCCTAGAATCAGTCTGCAGAAACAGACTTTGACCTGTTCAGGAATTTACTTGGCAGAATCCCATGTGACAGAGTCTTGGTGAGAAGTGAGATCCAGGAGAGCTGGCTGATTTTCAAGGATCACCTCCCGCAAGTTCAAGCCAAGCAAATGTGGCAGGAAAGCCTGTATGGATGAACATGGAACTCCATACAAAATTCAAACATAAAAAGAAAGCATATATAGGGTAGAAGTAGGGTGACTGAGATGATGCAGGAGGAACACAGGCACACTGTACAAGCACACAGGAATGAGGTTAGAAAAGCCTAACTGTACCTGGAATTGAATCTGGGGAGGAATGTGAAAGGCAACAAGAAGGGCTTCTGCAAGTACATCAGCAGCAAAAGAAAAACTAGGGAGAATTTCAGCCCACTGCTGAATGGGATGGTGGACCTGGTGACAAAGGACATAAAAAAGGATGAGGCACTCAAGGTCATCTTCACCTTGGTCTTTACTGACAAGATTCACTTCCCCTATTGGGAATTGCAGGCCCTTGAGGCTTGTGGGGAAACCTAGAAAAAAACCCAACAACTTCTTGGTGGAAGAGGACCAGGTTAAGGAACATTTAAACAAGTTGAACATACTCAAGCCCATGGGGCCTTATGGGATGCATTCACAAGTGGTGAGGGAATTGGTTAGTGTCATTACAAGGACAGTCCTTATTATCTTTGAAAGGTCATGGAGACGGAGGGGTGGAATGGTGTGCCTGAGGACTGGCAGAAGAGAAAAGGAGACATGACTTCTGTCGTCAAGATGGAGGATTCTTCCTGAACCACTGACCAGGGAAGGTGATAGTGCAAATAATTCTAGAAGCCATTTCCAAGATGCTGATTGGGAGTAGTCAGTGTGGATTTACAGAAGGGAAATAATGCCTAAGCAATATTACAGTCTTTGATAAAGTGACTAGCTTGGTGGATGAAGCAGTAGATATTCTTTGCTTTGACTTTAGCACAGATTTCCGCACCATCTCCTGTAATGCATTCACTGTCAAACTGATCAAGTACAGACTAGGTAAGTGAACAGTGAGGTGGACTGAAAACTGGCTGAACTGCCAGGCTGAAAGGGTTATGATCAGCAGCACAAAGTCCAGCTGGAGCCAGTCACTACTGGTATATGCAAGGGGTCAACGTTGGGCTTAATACTGTTTAACATATTCATAAATGACCTGGATGATGGGACAGAGTGCACCCTCAGCAAGTTTGCAGAAGATACAAAATTGGGAGGAGCAGCTGATACACCAGAATATGGGAAAGAGTTGCTCGCAGAGGTCATGGAGTACCCATCCTTGGACATATGCAAAACCTGACTGGCTATGGTCCCGGGCAAACTGCTATAGCTGACCCTGCTTTGAGCAGGGGATTTGGACAAGGTAACCTCCACAAGTCCCTCCCACCCTCAAACATTCTGTGATATCTAGGCATTTGTAACATCCAAACTGGAAATTTCTTTCTGATCTCATTCTCAAAAAAAAAAAAAATTAACTTCTTACTACATTGTAGATACTTAATAATTAGCATTCTATAATGCTGCTGCATAATCAGATCAGCAGTGTCTCATTAACACTTGAGTAACACGACTGCTACGACAAACTCTCTGTACTAAAGCACCACTAATCTTTCAAAATGAATTACAGCATTCATTTATATTTTCAAACAACTAAGCAAAAATTGACAGAAAGTTATTTCAGATTAATATTTAGCTTATATCTTAAGCTTATATCTTATTATATCTTAATATCTAGCTTTCAAAATTTAAGCATTTTGTGATTCTGTGAACACAGCCAGCACAAACAAGCAGGCAAAGTACTCAGTTCTAGTAGAGAACCAGGCATTTTCCAAAATTCTTTAGTTCAGGCAGCCACTAAAGAAAGATCCTTCCACATAGAATTGATGATAAGGAAGTCAGAACTTTTCATCTTGATCTGCAAATACCCCTTACTTTTATGCTTTCAAGCATGAAAACCAGAACTGAAGTCACAGCCATTCATCAACATTATCATAAAAATATCACATATACCAAGGAGTCCTAAGTATCTGGTTTTTATACCCTGTCACAATGTTCCTCTCAAAACGGCAGTATATCTGAGAAATGGACTCTTCAGACAACATGTGTTGCAAATGGTTTGTTAGTCAGTGCTGAACAGTCCTTCTGGAAAAAGCATGAAAGAGAAAATAAAACCCCAAACGGGGGACGTAAGTCCTGGCATCCATCATTATTTTCTGCTAGTCATTTCCACTTTTGGATAGCCCTCAGAATATTATTTTTTATCCTTCCATATTCTAATGAGAGTCTGCATAAAATATATGCTTGGAATTCACAGGTACTCATTTGCAATCAGCTATGTACTCCAAAAATCAAGCCATTATTTGAAGCCCTTATTGGTAAAAAACTACTGTCTTCTTCCGTTGAGGCACCTGCATTAAGATTCAAGGGAAAAACCAAGTTCAACATATGACAGTGCTGCTGCACCTCTTACTCAAGAAAAATTATAGAGGCTCAGCTTCCCTAGAGAACCTCAGAGCTACCAATTACTCAAATAGTTAAATCATTCTCTCATTTGAGGAAGTACATTGATAATTTATATAATCTGTATAATCTACCTACCTAATCACTGCTAATATTTCTTAAAGATTGCTTAGCGTTTCTACGTCAGCTCCCTATATTTTTTTTTAAATATAAGTTTTCCATAGTTAAATTATTTCAGATTTCGTGTAGTACTTTACACAACCTTTCCAAAAAGAGCAGCAGCTTTTTGAAAGAGAAAAAACACACTGTGGTTCAATTTTTGGAAATTTTCTCTTTGTAAGCATTCTGAAGTGTTTAATTCAGAATTAAGTTTTCTATTTTCAGTTAATAATTCAAAAAACAGACCCAAATTATGTCAGCATAGCATTGCACACATTTATTAGAAGTGCAGCTTGCATTTAAAGTGGTACTTGCATACAGAGACAGGAATGAACAATTGCTTTATTCTGCATGGAAAAAAAACCCTGTTCAAACCAAAACTGCAGGTGTTGGCAGACCTACACCGAGCTGCGGATTCAAGTTTAGCCTGGGTGAATTGCACTATCTACAAGAGAGCGGGGGAAAGGTGACCGTGCTGACTGCCCCTTATTCTCTATAACCATTTATCTATCTCACAGTCTAAACCACACCACTAGGAAACAAGACATTTGTGTTGCAGTCCCATACCAGTTTTTAACTGAAACAGAATAACCTTAAAAGGAAAGCGATTTGTTTACTCACAGGCTATACCCATAACCCATTCCTTCAGATGTTGGAAGCTTTTCTATAACCCCAGTGTTTGAGTTAGGAAGGGAAAGATTTGAACCAGAATCTTCCACACTAAAAAAAAGTGTCAGGAATCAGGATATAACAGTTGAGTCCATACTTATCGTTGTAACTCAGCTCTGTACTTTTCAATAGACTAAATGAAATAGATTATTATTTATTCACTAGAATAAAACAGTTGAAATAATTTATTTTTCCTTCCTCCCCAGATTTTGCCTAAAGTCCCACGTAAGACTAACTTTGGATTTGGATCAACTCTGAAACCTTTTATTATTTCAGTTTGGTAATTGAAGAAATCCATTATTTTCACATTTCAGTATGCAAAACAAATAACCTCACACCCAAACTGGCAATCTACATACCCACTTGCACTCACAGATCATCAATTCAGCATGGCTTCAAACTCTGCTTTTGAAGTTAAAACTTTATGTTTTCTAAAGATGTATATGATATTATGCCAGTGCATTCATGATCTTTCCTTTTCAGTTCTTCTGTAGGAGCTTTGCATTTTATCTGAAGCGAGAATGTGATAAGTCCTAAACTAGATGCTGGAACAAGATATTTCTCCCCATCTAAAGTGGTATCTTAGCTACTAGGCTACAGAAACTAGCTTCAGCTTGCTTGCTTTCATTTTGACCCCACAAATCTCATGGTCCCATAAAGTGACAAGGCTTCTAACAGGGAAGGGAACAGACAGAAGTTCCTAAATTTTCGGAGCTAGAAGTCTCCACAGGATTTAGACATGAGCATTTACACAGTGAGAGCCTTGGTGCCACCTGTAACCTCAAAACTTCATATCATTTTTCTTCTGCAAACAACAAAATAATTAATCATAATTTAATAAATTTGAACATTAAACCATTCTGCCTTATCTCTTGCATGACACAAGCCATAAAATTTCATTACCTTATTTTCGGTCTGTGTCCAATAGCGACAGTTGACTAAACATCTTCTGGAGAACCACAGGGCTCAGTCAGGACTCCACATAGTCACATTTTTACTGAACACCAGGGTTGAAGCCTGCAGAAAGCTACTCAGTAGAACAGACCCTCTGATACCATATCTGCTGCCTGTATGACAAAGCAGCACAGCTGGTTCTGCAAACTCCACTTTGAATGAGACTCACATTTACATTTCTACAAAAGGTTTCAAACAACTTTTAGAAGACAGGTTCCATTTGTACTTACAGAAGCCGCACCTGGTACCCCCTTCAAAGATGAATCCATTTGGGACCGCTCCATACCGACGCAGATCTGAGAGCTTCCATTGCCCCATGACACTAGGAGGAAGGTCTTTTACAAGGACGAGAATGTCATTGCAGAAATGCAGGGTAGCAGGCCCACTCTCTAGTTTAGTGCCAGGTGCTACAAAAACTTGAAATCTATGAACTATCAGATAAGGAAGAAAAAAAAAAATTACTATAGAAAATAGAAGCAAGGTACCATGACTCATGTAACAGAAGTCATTCTGTTCAGCTGTGGTATGTGGACCGACCCCCTGCCCACACCACAAGGCTCTAGCATAAAGATTCTATGTAAAGCCCAGACAGCCCCATGTGAGTAGCTTTAAACTCATTACTCTCTATTATGCCAGTTTTAGATCGGAAAAAAAAAATCTTGGCTTAACGCTACAAATTACAAAGTTGTAACACTACATTAATTTATCTTAAGTCTTCCAGGTTACTCCCTATCTCAAATTAGTCAGTTATCCAGCCCACACTTCAGTTACCTCTCCCATCCTTGCATCACTACATGGGTTTCTTTCTGTTTCCTCCTCTAAACAGCCTGCACCTCTCCTTTCTTACATGCATGCACACACATAACACAGTACCCAAGGAACCCAAAATCCAAGGCTCAAAGTAGGCAAGTTCTAACCAGACCTCTGTCACCGACTCATTTAAAACCTTTAATAAACCGCTTCACTCCTTCCTTAGCAGTAAATTTCACCTTTGTGAATCTTTTGGGAGTTGGCAATGGTAGATGCCCAGACATTTAAAATTACTAGGAAATTAAGTGATACATAGGTAATAAACACTCTTAGATGTCAGTTAATTCTTCATATATCACAGCCTAGACTTCAAGAGTGGGGAAAAACCAACACACCTGTCTCGTTCAAGTTTACAAAATTCAGGTTCAAATCTCAACTCCAGTATCCCCTATATCACAAGGGTCTTTACCTACAGTAGCAGTTGTTCTAGGCTGGTCGCCCATCTTCTCCTCCAGAGCTGTTGCATTCTGAATAACCACCTATTGGGAGCACTTCAAGGGCTCAAATCCCACAGTTTTTCAAAGGGAGCAAGCACCTAGTTGTCAAACAACTGTTTTGACCTCCACTACTCCTCTAGTTTCTTTTACCTTGTGATTAGCCAAAAAAAAAAAAATATATATATCTGCCTTGGCACAGAGAAGCATCAGAACTGTTACATTTCCAGTCAGAGTTTTTCAGTGGAGCATTTATCAAGAAGCACATAGATTTAGCTTTTGGTTATCCATCAAAGATCATACAAACAGCTACCTGCTTATGAAATCTACCAGGTAACTTCCAGGTAGTCTCACTTCTTACAGCCACTCTTTCCTGTTTCTTGCCTATGCTTCTTCAAACATTGTAAATTTCAGCTAGGTCTGAGTCTTGCTTCTCATCTAAATACTTGCTATATTCTTAGTTACCATCTTAGCTGTAAGTCAACTCCCCATCTCTGACGTGCATTTGGTAAGTTCCCTAAGGCTCCAGCAGAATTAGCCACAAAGTCATTCGAGTGAAATGTGCAAGGAGACAGAGATAGATCTAAGCACAGCTCTACTTACAGCTTTGCCAGTAGTACTATTAGGGAGCAAATCAACAGTCACACAATGTCCCCTTTTGGGCAGGCAGCTGTTACACAACCTGCTTAAACATAAACTATGAAAAATATACCAAAACCATCTTGATTAATGTTGTTCAGTAAGGAATCTTTAAAATCATTTGGACCTCTCTGCCCACTACTTTGCTGGCAATTAAACTATAGGAGCAGAAGCATCACAGTTCTTTCTGCCTCATTAAATGAGGAATGGAGCACAGTCTTCACACAATCAGTTGCAAGTTACAACAGCTGCTGAAAACAAAGAACTGCAGCTCAGATTCTAAACTACTTTAAAAAAAAACAGCATATCCAAATCTGAACAAAGCCAAAGTAGAGGGAAAACCAGATCCGGACATGAAGCTTTTGCCATATGCTGCTTTCTTGATAAATTGGAACTTTATTTTCAAAATTGTCCCCAGCCATCTACTTCTCCTACTCTGAAAAACAAAAGTGAATAAGATACAGAGCTGAATACACCTGTAAACAGAAGGTGCTATTTAATTCCTCATTTCCTCTAGCTAATCTTTTCCTCTTCACAGCTATTCACTGACCTGCAGTATGCTAACTTCCTCAAAATGAGTTGTGGGCTCAAGCACTCTTTCTCACACCTGACCTACACCTCAACTCACTTAATTCCACTATTTTCTCTAATCCTGGTTCTTTTATTCCAGGAATCACATCCACCTCACTTGCTAAAAATAGAGAGAAAACACTGGGAACTCCAGTGGTTCTCATTCAAGAACAGCATCAACTCCTTTTACTTTTTTTTTTTTTTTTTTTTTNTTTTTTTTGCTTCCCAGACTCTGAGGTCATCTGTCCACAGTCTATTTTTATCATCTGGCCACCTTACTTTCAAGGCATACAAAGGCACCCTTACTACACTTTAAGAAAACACACCAGTCACCATCCTCTCTTCACCTAAGTCTCCACTCTTCTATTTCTGTCTACTCAAACCAGTTTCACTTTAATCTGACTTCTTTCTCCTAACTGAACCTTCACTGAAAGATAAAATCCTGAAAAAAAAAAATCTATACTTTGGTCTACGCTCCTCCTCCTAAGTTGTTTTGCAATTAACGCTCTACAAATTATTGCCAGTTCAACCAATTACACTTGTTTTCTTACTTCTTTATTTCTTCACCTTCACGCACATTCTCTCCCACTCCATCCTTACCCCATGGCTGCATACATCGTCATCCAATAGGCTCTATTCCTACTGCACTCACAGCTTTCCTTTAAAAATACTCTACACTGCTTCTGCATTTCCTGCCATCACAACCCTAACCCTCACACCCAGACTGAGATTAAATACTCTCTCCATGCCAGCACTGCATCAGCACAAGATCATGGAAACCACACCTACTCTGTCAAATTCAAATTCTCCTTCAGGTTTTAGGACAAGTCTATGCTGTACATAGATCCCAAATCTAGCAGAGAAATAGAACCAGGAACACAATACAGCTACATCATTAAAGTGTACCAACTACTCCAGCTGCTCATGCCTGTATTGTTCAGAAACCCCCTCTAACCTTTCCACTTATGCAAGGCTTCATATTTGATAGGTCCAAGTGGTACATCCATACATCTCTCTTTGATACTTCTACATTTTATTACTGTAAAATTCCCAGGCCATCTTTCTATGTACGTACTGCAAAGGAACGAGTCCACAAATGCAACAGATGGCAAAGCATATGTAACAAATGATTAAGATGGTTAATGTGTGTCTTCCACACACCTACCCTCCTTCCCTAGTTATGACTAAACAAACATAAGACAGATACTATGGATTACCAATATAATCACTCTTTGTTCACCACTGTACATTTTAGAGCTACTAAGCAAGAAAATAAAATAAAAGGATGCATAAGAGTGAAGTTAGCTGGAAAGACTGTGTCTGTCAACACTCCTTGTTGCAAGATGTCTCTTCCTGAAAGGGGACACTAGCAGCAGTAAGCATTATTAGCACAACACCTAATAGGCAGCTCAGAACACTAGGATTGATCTAGCCATGTTCTACTCAGGACTCTGCCTCTCTTAATTCTGGCTCCTTCTAAATCCTGTTGTCACAATCCCCAAGTAAATTGCAGGACCAGAAGTAGCAGTCTGATCACTTTGCTTCAAAGCTACACACTTTCAGTGCCAAAATCAAAAATTAAGTTAAGAGCTCTCATAGTTAGCCATCAGTACTGGGCAGTACTGTAATCAAAACCTATCATAAGGGACACCTGCTTTAGGATGTAAGGGGAAGACTAGTCTTCACTCTCAAATGAGTGACAGTCCTTTCCTTAACTGTACTTTGTTATTTGCATTTTAGCTATGCTTTTCTTTGGCCTTTTTTCCCCCGGGGAGGGGGACGGACCAAAAAAAAAAAAAACCACACCATCAAAAAAACCCAAACAAAACCATGAGAAGACAAAGTTTACCTTCCCCCAAGCTGTAGCGGATTCGTACATCCCATGCATACATTGTTTCCTTGTTCTCAAATCCCAGCATCACAACTTGAGAGAGACAGATGATTGCAAGCGTGTGATTCAAGCCCTCATAGGAGAGCCCAGGATCCAAGCCACAGATGTCTTCTAAGGTCATGCTACTCCTCTCCTTGTGCCCTTTTGCTCGTTCAGATTTATCCTTGTATACCAGCATGAGCAAACAGTCTAAAAGAAGCAAAACTGTCAGAGATGATGAGGCAGAACAGAACACAACATATTTCTCAGTACTCTCCTTCAATACAAAGGTGCTTTAGACAACCACAGGGTCAGCCTGACCAAGTCAATGTAGGAAGTCAGTTTCTTTTTCCCACCCCACCCCCAGGTAGTTTGCAGTCCCTATTTTCAGGGAGCAGACATTGAAGGCATGTATCAAGGTTAATCTGCAGGCTCAGAAATAAGGAGGCAACTAAAAGGTCTTCCCTATTTTACTTTTCAAAAATCCAGTGTTTTTTCAGATACTCTCCCAAGTCCGAAAGGGACTGACTCATTAATTTTGAATGTTAGGAGTTACACTATGATAGCTGTTCATATTACAGACGCTGAAGACCGAGAGGCCATTGTCATCTATATTTCCATTAGAACATACTGAACCACAAATGAAATTCTTACAGTAGTTCACAGATTACTCAACTACTAAATGGTGAGCAGACTGCGCTGCCAGATTGTTAGTGTCAGCTCAGGTTTCCCACTGAAATGTTACACAGTAGCCATTGCTAAATAATCATTATGTGCCCCACCTTTTTTTTTTTTTTTCCTTAAATACTTGCTTGTATTGCTATTTGTTTTTAACCCCTTCCTAGAGGTGTTTATTACACGGTAACTATGCAACCGAGGAAAGTAATTCAAGTGCTACGGTCCCATGGGAAAAGCACATTTCACAAGCCAACCCAAGAGGACAAGAAAAAAAAGGGAGAGCCCTCTCCCACCTTTTGCATTCATAACAAGAGCACTCCTCTTCCCCCAGGTTCCCTTCCTACCACATAGCACTCAGTTGTAAATGAAATTAATGGTCAATATCAAAGCTGCAACATCCAGGGCTTAAGCTGCCCTACATACCACAAAGGAGAAAGCCCCGCCATGCGCCATTTTATGAATGTTGGGGTGCGGTGCTCCGAGCCCTGGCGATGTGCCCCGCGGCTCTCAGCTGGGCAAAGGGCTGGCGCATCTCCAAAGAGGTGAAAAATGACTGAAAGACTGAACCGTCTGTTAGCTAAAGCAGAGCTTTGCGTGGACTCCCAATTGTTTTCATGCACCTGTTAGCAAAAAACAGCTGCAACTATGGCATTTAAGCATTCTGCAATACAGTTGTGTGTCTGAAGAAAGAACAACTATGGTTTACTGTCCAAGAAAAGCAAATCACTGTTATTTTGGTTTTTTTTTTTCTGGTATACATGGCTAATTTTGCTAGAATAAAAATACTATTTTTGAGGAATAAGCTACATGATCAGTCAGTAAGTTTGCAAAGCAAGCTCCCACATCTTCCCCCTTCAAACCTGGCTTACTTATGTTTGAAATCCAGGCCCATATTCACATGTCTAGATACCAGCTCTGGGATCAACAGATGCCCATTCACGCAGAGAAGCTTAACAGATGCAGCCAAGATACAGGCACTTAAGACACTAACACATAACTGTAACAACTCAAGGAACAAAGGGTTAGGTCCAAAGAGCTTCAGCTACCAAGAAACCTTTGGTCTACCAGCAACAACCTAGAAAAGATTCCATAACCTATTCTGCAGCAATGCAGACTCACATTGTCTAAGCGTAGACAACATTTAGCCCTGGAAAGATACACTTTTGGTCCCAAATGTTTTCCCTAGGAAACGATGGGGAAACCTGAAACCTACTTTTCCCTCTCCAGCAGTAAAACATCAACTCTGAATAACGTTTTCAATTTCCCCTTCAGAAGCAGGGAAATTATTTCTTTCTTTTTTTTAATTCAAAATGTCATTTTATTTTTAAATCTAAGTGATATTTTACGTCAAAACACTGCTCAAAAATAACTACCGAGCTTACAATGCCAGCTTTTTTTTTTTTAACAGCCAACAATCACCCCGAA